>APFE031671434.1:44060-70511 GCA_000404065.3 Pinus taeda | reverse complement strand
GGGTTCGAGTTGAATGCCTTTCTTGTTGAGAGGGAGTGTTGAAAATAGCAACAAGAAATGCTAAAAATAGAAATGCTATAAATAGCATTTCAGGTACCAGTGTTGGATATAGCAAAAAAGAATGATAAAATAGAAATGCTAAAAATAGCATTTCGGGATACATTCCAATTTTAGTTAGTCCTTGAACTAAAATTGAGAATTAAAAATCGAATTTGATCTTAGCAGTTGTTTGAAAAATAATTAATTAATTCATATTGAGTTAATTAGTTGGAGAAAATCAAATATGAAGTCTATGTGAAGACATGCAACAGTTTTTCCCTTGATTGAGGAAGTTATCCCTTAATTAAGGAGATCAAGATGGGTTGTACTTTGAGTTGTAATTAGTTAGCTCAGTTAACTGAGTTAAGTCCAGTTAGATTAGTTCCAATAGTTTGTGGAACAAATTGTGAGTTCAGTTAGTTAATGCATGCATGCATGTAACTAGTGTAATTTAGATAACTGAATATTCTCTCATAAATAACTCATGCATGTCATTTCAATCAGAGACCCAGTTGAGATCAGAGGAAGGGACAATGTACTAACAGTTGGAGGAATTTTCCTATATAGGAAACTCATCCATGCAGAAGGAATAATCTCCTTCAAGATTGTGCAGTTATTTCTGAGTTTGGTGAGTTGTGCGAGAGGTGAATTCACACAGGTGGTAGCCAGAGGACCCAGGAGAAACTACGCAAGGAAATAGGAGGCTTGGAGGATTGGAGAAATTCATATGTTGTGTCTATTTAGTTTATGAGCAGCATTAAGGGATTGTACTGAGAGCTGGATAGCTTGTGAGCTAAAGCTTTGTGTAATCTGGAGATATTTCCACTTGTATGATAATACAGAGATCAGGGTTTTTAGCTGTGGCTTTTCTCAGAGTATTCTTCTGTGTTCATGTGTGATTGATTTCTCATTCTCTGTTATATGTGTTCTATTTGATCTTGCTCAAAATCGATTAAGCTTCCGCAAGTTTGTTTATAGAAGTAGATCAAGTATTTTGCTTTAGTATATTGCATTATCAGGTGATCTACAGTGGGAATTTCTACACTAAGGAGTTGGAAATAAAAGAGGATTTGGATATGAGAGAAAGATTGATCATCCTTGATGGTGTGAAGGATCCTCTAATACCTCATTTGTCCAGGAGAAACACTACACATGAGATGTGGATGGCTCTTCAAAATTTATTCGAGAATAAGAATGAGAACCGAGTATTGTTATTGGAGGATAGGTTGAAGTCCATCAAGATGATACAGGGTAAATGAGTGACTTCGTATCTGACGAGATTGTGTTAGGTCAAAGATGATATTACTGTCGTTGGTGTGACTATTTCAAAGAATGATATGGTAAGGATCGCCTTGAAAGAGTTCACTGAGGAATGGAATCCCTTCATCAAAAGGATTGTTGCTAGAGAGAAGTTGACATACTGGAATAGTTTGTGGGAGAACTTCATTCAGGAGGAGTTGTGAGACAAGGATCTTCATCCGAAGAAGAGGGCTTCAGATAATGACATAGAACTTGCAACACAAATGAAGGGTAAGTAGAAAAAGGACTTGATTAAAGTCAAGTGTTTCAATTGTGGCAAGATGGGTCATTTTTCGTCGAGATGTCCAATGAAGAAAAAGACAGGAGAAGATGAGAAGAAGAAAGGGAAGTAGGTGGTCGGTGTTGCCACCTCTGTTGAGATAGATGCTCTGATTAGGAAGTTGGAGGAGGAGGACTTTGCTATGATCTCTCATATCTCATAGATTATTATCAATGAGGATGGATGGTACGTGGATAGTGGTGCGTCGAAACATAAGACAAGGTCACAGGAGGTTTTTAAGGCTATAGTTGAATAGCATTCGAAGTTGCACATGGTGTTGGAAGACAAGAGTTAGAAGGAGATCCATGGATCGGGAGTTACGCCATTCAGGATGGAGACAGGATGAGTGATGCAAGTCCAGGATGTATTGTTTATACCATGACTTAGATATAACGAGATATCTATCTCGATGATCAAGAACAAGGGGTTTGAGGTCTTGTTCCAGGATGGGAAGGCAATATTCAGACCTAAAGGCTCTAGCTCTGCAAGTATTATACTTGGAGTTAGAAAGCATGGTCTATAGAGGTTGATGGGAAAGCCTATAGATCATGGGAAGAGGAAGCAGGTGGACGAGGTGCAGGTGCAGGCTTCAGTAGGGTAGGCACCAGTTCTAGAGAAGAAGGTTCATATTCTAGAGCTTCAGAGGGAGTTGAGTTCTAGCGAGAGTTTGCAGGTTCAAAGTGGGATTTTGCAGCGCAAGAAGAGCGCGTGGTCAGTGGAGAGAAATGGTGCTTCCACATTTTCCAAGAAGGAATCATGGAGGGACTAGAAAATGATTTAGGATAAGAAGAAGAAGCATGATGCTTCCAGTGAGAATGACACTTGCAAGAGAAGCTTAGTTCATACTACAGGGATTGCTACAGTGGTGAGCGCTAAGAGTTGGACGAGTGTTGTGAGAAGTGATGATGACGATGAGTTACTTCCTAGTCTTGGAAGTGCCTCCCTCACTAAGAGGAAGTGTTGATTTTTTAGTAGCTTGGGAGGTACTCCAATCCCTAGGGTTCAAGGTTTCGAGGTTGAAGCACCACAAAGTCATTCATGGGCTTGGAACCCAAGGTTTGGGTTTTGCACCCATTGATGTTTGGGCCAAAACCATGGAGCATTTTGGACATGTGATGGATGGAGATGAGAGAGGACAGTGAGGAGAATCAATCGCTTCAAGAATCATCGAATTCTGAGATGTCCTTGATGAGTTATGAATTTTTGAAGTTGACAATGGATTTTTTGGACAGCCAAGTCATGTAGGCTTGACATGTTAAGTCCAAAAGACATGTCTATTGGAAAATTTGTGGAGCCCTTGTAAAGCGTATAAATATAAGGTGATGTGATGTAATTTTATCATAGAAATGTGCATATGTCTCATAGGAAACACATCTGAGGCAACCGAGCTCAAGAAGGAGGCTAGACAGATTGGTTTGGGACTATTCTTGAGTGATTTATGTGTCTCTTACAAGGCTGAGGAGATACAAAAGGTTTCCGCTGTCATTAAGGGTGGTTTAGGTGGTGTATTGGGGCAGTTTTGTATGGGTATTCTCTCCTTAAGAAAGGTCACAACCCTTGCTGTGAGTTTCAGATGAGTTGTAGGCATAATATAGCATGTACAGGTGGGTCGTAAGGTTGTAGATGATTGCACAAGAGGGATGAGACATAAGATCTAGTACAGGTGTGGTAGGAGGCTTGTTTGAGGGTTGTTTATAGACCATATCTGCAACAAAAGGTGGTCGTTTATTTGGAGGGAAGATGCAGCCTTGAAGGAGGCCTGGAAGTGAAGTAAAGGATTTGTAGCAGCTTTTCAGCAACCCTAACCAGGTGTACCATGTCTACAATGAATACACTATCCTTTGATGACATGAGGTATATATGTTAATGATGTGTTTGTGTAACACCCTCCTCCCACATCTACCCAAGTAACCAGCCAACTGGGGTAAACATGTGATGAGAGGCTACTATCATTGGATTCAACCTCCTATGTGACCTTAAGGAAGTGGATTCATGGAAACACAACATAAAAACCTTCCACATCAGTTACAAGACTCCAAGGAACCATCCCAACCATTCAAGAAGCTAGCCCCTGGGTCCCACTGAGGTTTTAGACCACTTGACCCCCAAAAACTTGCATGATATGGACCTGACAACGTCTAGAGGCTCTGGATGCTCTCATGCCAAGGCATGCCAGTGTCTAGGGACTATTTTCCCAGTGTCGTGCCAATGTCCCTGAGATTTGAGCCACTTGTTTAGGCCCAAATCCTAGGTCACTGCCCACAATTCAGTGACACCTTCAAAAGAGAAACATAATATGGAAACATGATGCAAATGTAAATACTTGAACAAGCCCTTAACCTAACCCCCACTAGCCATGGTAGTCATTTTTTCAAACATATCACAAATATGTAATCTACAGGTGTAAACAACAAATTCAACCATAGGGGTCTCATACTTATCTGAGAATCGCTATGAATCATTGTTCCCTTATATCATTTGTTGCATTATCACCTATTAGACACATTGTTCATTCATTTACAAGTAAAAGCAAGATGAGAACCATACATAGCCATTTTCATAAAACATATACATAACCAACATAATAGCAACAAAAATACCAAGCAAATCACAACCATATGATCCACATATAAACCAGTATAATACTCATAGAAATACAAGGAGAAATAACCTCATATTGGTGATGCAAAATCCAAACCCGAGATGGGACTACCATGTTCCACCTGACCATAGAATGGTTAAGCCAAATCTCTCTTCAACCATTCACTCTCATGCCATATTCCAAGCATGAATGTGGGACTCAAACCAAAAGAACCAACTAGGGTATCCTGAGGCTAAACCACTTCACCCTCATCAATAGAAACCAGGCTTTACCATAATCCATCCCGGATCACTAGGCCAACACAATAAACATGTAATAACAGGCTTTCCCATGATCTCCACCCGATCACTAGGCCAAACAAGCATGGATTCCCCGATATTTCTCCACCTACACCATGAAGAATTTTCCTATCTCCTAGTCTTTCAGCCTTTACCACAATCCACAGTCTGATCCAAGGATCACTAGGCCTTGAATCGAGACACCACCATATAGGCTTTATTGTAAATCTCGTCATTTACCAGCAAGTATTTCTAGGCCTAATCAAGGGAAACCACCTCTATGCTTTACCATATATTCGGTCATTCACCGGGAAGGATTCCTAGGTCCACCGAGGCAACACAATCCTGGCTTTACCGCAACCCACAGTCTGGCTCAAGGGTTACTAGGCCAGTGGATTTACCGTGATCCACAGTCTGAGTCAGGTACCACTAGGCCATGTGTTCTATAATTTAGATATCCACCTCACTCAGCTTTGAATCCATCCGATAATCCAGCTCAACCAAAACATGAAAACCCCATCACAACGTAGCTATCTGGAAATGTCAAGGCTAGGCTAAAAACATTGTCACAGCTGGCAAAACCCATGCTAGAACAACAAAGGAACCACATACAATACCATACGTTCCAAATCTAGCAAGGAAAATACACATGCAAATCGATACCTGCAAAGAATATTGTTGTAGCTACTTGATCCTACTCTTCCTTGCTTGCTCCTTCCTTACTCTTGCCTTCTTTGCCTTTCTTAATACAATGGAAAAGTGCTCCAAGAAAACTCTAAGTGTCCAAGAGTGACAGAGAGAGAGAATAATGAGAGAGCTCCAAAACTGAACTAACAAAAGGTTACAAACTGATCCTCAGAAGCCTTTTTATCAATTAGGTCTCTATTTTCTTCATTTTCCATTATTTTCCTTCATTTTCCTCCTCACGTGCAACATGTGACCTTTCACCTCCCTTTTCTCGTAATTTCCATTATTTCCATAAATAAATGTGCCAAAAATGCCATTTGCCTTTCCAAAGTCTTAATCATTGCCTTCGTCAATTTCCTTAGACATAATAAACCAAATGAACATCCATTAGGATGTTTTACCTAGCATTCAACTTGGAATAAGTGTCCCATCAATCTTGGTTATTATTTTTAACTTTATTAACTTTTATTACATGTAATTTTCACTAGGGTTGTTACAATACCCTCCCCCTTGGGGCACACCGTCCTCGGTGTTCAACCACACCTATACCTCAGCAAAACCACTAAAAAATCAACATACTACCCATGGAGCTTTATAACATAGCTCGATACATTATTTACAATGATCACCTTGCTGAGAAGCAAACCAACATGACAACATAACAACATAACATCATAATGACATTACACCCATATCGCTTATTAGAACTTTATAACATATCTCATGGTGGTATTTACATCCATATACATATGTACATATACACAACATCACCAAAACATGTACCAAACATATACCAAAACACCATATCAAATTTTATATGACATTACATCCATATCACTGATTAGAGCTTTATAACATATCTCATGGTGGTATTTACATCCATATACATATGTACATATACACAACATCACCAAATCATGTACCAAAAGATATACCAAAACACCATACCAAAATTTATTTGCCTCAACCAGCAAACAATCAAGGATACATAGCCTGCATATGATCTGCCATCTCCCATGTAGCTTCATTGGGTCCAAAGTGCTTCCACTGCATTTTAACCTGTTCGATTACTCAGTTCTAGAGCATGAGCAACTTTTTCTGCAATATACCTGAGGCTCTAGCTAGAATTCTCCATCTAGTTCCACCTACAATAGAGACTAGTTAATCACATGATTAACATATTTAACATTCTTCTTAAGCATTGACACATGGAAAACATCATGGGCTTTCACTGTCGGAGGCAGTGCAAGTCGATAGGCTACTGGCCCAATCCTCTCAATAGTATTGAAGGGTCCACAAAATCATGGTGCCAACTTGGCACATGATCCAATCCATAAGGAGCTCTTCTTCGGTTTGATATGCAAGTACACCTGTTCCCCAACCTGGAACTCCTTAAACAACCTGTTCTGTTCTGCATAGCTCTTCTGCCTATCGTGTGCTGCCTTTAGATTCTTCTTTATAACATGCATTTCTTGTTTCATATCTGCCAACATGTCTAATCTAATCAACACCTTGTTAACTGGATCGCTCCAACTGATGGGACTATTGCAACTCCACCCATACAATGCCTCAAACATACTTATCTTCAAAGATTCCTGATACCCATTGTTGTAAGCGAATTCTACCAGTGGAACATATTGTCCCCACTTTCACTGTTGATGCATCACGTACATGCTCAACATGTCCTTCAATATCCTATTGACCCTCTTAGTCTGCCCATCTGTCTGCGGATGATAAGTTGTATTGAAGGCCAACTTTATGCCCATACCTACAAACAACTCCTTCCAAAACTAGGAAGTGAACTTTGTATCTATGTCTGACACAATCTTCTTTGGAACTCCATGCAATCTTACCACATCTCGAATGAATACCCGTGCTATATCACTAGCTAAGAACGTAGACTTCACTGGAATGAAGTGCGCTACTTTTCTCAACCTATCCACAACAACCATGATGGAATCGTGTTGTTTTTTATGTAGGTACAAATAACCATAGGGTCTACACACTAAACATAAACACACACAACAATACTAAAAGCTAAATAATAAAAATGTATATAAACTCTCAAACAAATGATTCTTTATTCAATAAAATAATTACAGAAGGATTTCCCAAATCTTCACACTCACTGACACTACATATTACGTACATGCCTCATGGCTTACCTAAATTTATACAAATGAATTAGAACCTAAGGTAGGTATCCCTAAACTAACTCCCAAAATATCTCTTTTGATCCCTAAAATCTCTCATCCAATCCCTTATCCCTAGATAAGAGCTAACTAATCCATAATCTTCTCAAACCTTCTACAATACTCTTGAACCTTCTCCTATTTACAAGAATTACCATTTTTTCTTAAAAACTATAGGAAAATACATCAATTAATTAAATCCTAGCTTTGTAAGCTAACTCCCTAAGTAAACACTTAACCTAGGTTAAATGCACCTACATTAGACTCCCCAAGTAAAAGAAATTCATGGTCTCCTAGCCATCAATCTTCATAAGATGCTAAAAATCCTCCTAGATCTCAAGCTTTGGTTTGTCATTGATCATGTACTTGGTTATGTTGTTGATGTTTTGTGACTGTCCTTTCTTGTTTTGCAAGCTTCCAAACTTTATATTGCAATTCTCCCTTCTCCTTGCTAATATATGTGTGTTATGTTATCATTAACAAGCTTCTCACATCTTCTTTCCTTCCTACAATATGTCTCTTTTGTGAAACTTTCACCATTAATCTTCTAATATCTTCAATTGCCATGTCCAACTTGTCTTCTTGCTGTTAAAAATCATCCATTGTTGTTGAAAATGACTCTTCTCCTTCATATCTATGCCTTTCTAGACTTGCATAGGTTCCTCCAATGGTTCTTGAGCTTCCTTAATTTCTAACTCACTCTTCGTTTCTTGTGATTCTCTACTACATGCAAACACAAAATAAGTATTAGTTTCAAAATCATGAGACCTAGAGGTCTCCCTTATGACTTCCTGCATCTCGTCCTTAATACAATCCTTCAATCTGCCCACTAACTCTTCCTCATCTTCTTCAATTTGCTTATTGGTGTCCATATCCATACATTCATCGTCCTTGTCACCAAGCAATGATCCTTGCCCTGGTTCACAAAGGTATTAGTTTCAAAATCATGAGACCTGGAGGTCTCTCTTATGACTTCCTGCATCTCGTCCTTATGTAGCATACAATCCTTCAATTTTCCCACTGACTCTTCCTCATCTTCTTCAATTTGCTTATTGGTGTCCATATCCATACATTCATCATCCTCGTCACCAAGCAATGATCCTTGCTCTGGTTCAAAAAGGTATATATTTTTCTAGAGTTTCTCTGTTTCCAAAATTTTCAGTTTACACTTTTGTCTTCTTTCCATCAATTGTTGGATTGGCCATTTAACTGTTCTCATTTTTACACATCTGTGTCTCTGTCTTTGTAATAGCTCCATTAAGATGTCAAGTCGTACCTTTAATTCAGCAATCACTTTCTCATCATCACCAATGCCAATTGCTATGGCATCATTGCAACCTTTCTCTATAATTTGCATCTTCTGTCATGAACTTCACCTTGTTCATTTTACCAAGTTAACTCCTCTGAACTTGGTCAGTGGTTCCTTTCAATTGAACCTTACTCCTGAGCACTCCTTGCTCCTCTTTTTGTTGCAAACAAAAACTGTAGTAACTCTTCAGATTACGTTTACAATGAATAGACTTTGGGTGTCGAGCTCCGCCGATCATGCACCCATTACATTCAAAGACTCAAACTTTTTGACTTAACTATCTGACTCTTAATTTTCTTTTGACTCCATACTTTCAAACCATATACAAATTAAAATACCTTGAAAAATTGTCGATGGTATATATATACTATTCATGATTTTTGCATATACCATTTCATACATTACCATCATTATAATCTCTAAATAAATAAAGCTATGCATTCTCAAACCCACACATGGTTTTATGAAACCATATATCACCCACTCAAAACCTTGTGCAACAACTCATCATTTATCATTCAACATTTATTCTAACCATGCATTCTCTATCTTCATAAAAACCAACATGCTTTATAACCTTTTGACACAACACCAATTTACCTCTACCATTTACTTTCACCTTTAACTTTGCCTTTACTATTTACTTTTTACCTTCACCTTTACTATTACTTTCAAACTCATAAATATTTAGGAAATTTTAAATGATTTTAAAGCTATCACAAAAAAAAACCACTCAACTCACTTTGAAAAAATCACTCACTCCTCGTATTTCACATTCACTATTATGTTTGAAACTATCTTCCACCTTTTTAATGAACACCACTTTATGCCTAAAAAAATTTGTGCATACAAAGAATAACACAAAAGTTCAACAAAACTTCCATCAACCAAATGCACAAGTCAAAAAAACAAAAAAGTGTGAGCACGCTGATTTATTTTCCACATAAGAGAATTTTCTCCTGGTTACGTAACTGGCTCTTAGGAATTTCTCCTTTCTCAATAGCAACTTGTGTGTCCTTGCACATAACTTTCAATTAATTCGATATCAACCCCATCTGCATTTTCCTTAGCTACAAGAAATAAATAGACATGCTCATTTGGCACATCAAATACAACACGAGTTCCATCTGCAGTGAGAGATTCGCCTTGATCATGGCAACGATCTATTACACGGTAGAATACTCCATTCTTCAACTAACAACGGAAGAATACTCCATTTTTCACGGTTTCTCCCACAACTTCTCACAAATCATTACTCCAACACTCCAATGTTCAACTCCTTAGACTAGAGGTGGCTTCTTTCTTAGCATAATGCTTGGAATTGCCTGTAAACTATGAAGACTTCAAGAACTGGTCTTTTCTTGCCAAAAATTATTGAAACCCTGGATATTACCTTCGTCCAACTGTCAACCCATGTGGAGATTGAAGGCACAAAAACTATGAAAATTGAAACTAAAATATCCATGCCTATGTAGAAATCGAAAGGATCAGTGGAAATTGGTCTCAAAACCCTCTTCCACTCTGCCTCTATCAGAAAGCCAGCACAACTCTTTGGCTCTAATACCAAAAATTGACGCAGGTACAAATAACCATAGGGTTTGCACACTAAACATAAGCACACACAACAATACTAAAATCCAAACAATAAAAATGTCTATAAACTCTTAAACAAATGATTATTTAATCAATATAATAATTACAGAAGGATTTCTCAATTCTTCACACTCACTCACAGAATACGACATCTTACATACATGCCTCATGGCTCACCTCAATTTATACAAATGGATTAGAACCCAAGGTAGGTTCTAGATCCCTAAATTAACTCCCAAATATTTTGATCCCTAAAATCTCTCATCCAATCCCTTATCCCTAGATGAGAGCTAACTAATCCATAATCTTCTCAAACCTTCCACAATACTCTCGAATCTTCTCCTATTTACAAGAATTATCATTTTTTCTTAAAAACTATAGGAAAATACATTAATTAATTAAGTCCTAGCTTTGTGAACTAACTCCCTAAGTAAACACTTAACCTAGGTTAGATGCACCTGCATCATACTCCCCAGGTAAAAGAAAATCATGGTCTCCTGACCATCAGTCTTCATAAGATAATAAAAATTCTCTTAGATCCCAAACTTTAGTTTGTCGCTGATCATGTACTATGTTATGTTGTTGATGTTCTGTGGCTGCCCTTTCTTGTTTTCCAGACTTCCAAACTTTATGTTACAATTCTCCCTTCTCCTTGCTGATATATGTGTGTTCTATTCTTATTAAAAAGCTTTTGGCATCTTCTTTCCTTCCTGCAATATGTCTCTTTTGTGACACTTACAACATCAATCTCCTAATATCTTCAATTGCCATGTCCAACTTATCTTCTTGCTAGTAAAAATCATCCATTCTTTGTTGAAAATGACTCTTCTCCTTCATATCTATGCCTTTGTAGACTTGCATAGGTTCCTCCAATGGTTCCTGAGCTTCCTCAATTTCCAACTCACTCTTGGTTTCTTGCGATTCTCTACTACCTACAAACACAAAATAAGTATTAGTTTCAAAATCATGAGACCTAGAGGTCTCTCTTATGACTTCCTACATCCCGTCCTTATGTAGCATATAATCCTTCAAGTTGTCCACTGACTCTTCCTCATCTTCTTCAATTTGCTTATTGGTGTCCATATCCATACATTTATCATCCTCGTCACCAAGCAATGATCCTTGCTCTAGTTCACAAAGGTATATATTTGTCTGGAGTTTCTCTGTTTCCAAATTTTTCAATTTACACTTTTGTCTTCTTTCCATCAATTGTTGGATTGGTCATTTAACTATTCTCTTTATTACCAATTTGTGTCTCTATCTTTGTAGTATCTCCATTAATATGTCAAGTCATACCTTTAATTCAGCAATCTCTTTCTCGCATCACCAATGCCAATTGCTATGGCATCATCGTAGCCTTTCTTCGGAAACTGCATCTTCTATCATGAACTTCACCTTGTTCACTTTACCAAGTTAACTCCTCTGAACCTGTTCAGTGGTTCCTTTCAATTGAACCTTACTCCTGAGCACTCCTTGCTCCTCTTTTTGCTGCAAACAACAACTGTAGTAACTCTTCAGATTGCCTTTACAATGAATAGACTTTGGGTGTCGGGCTCCGCCGATCATGCACCTGTTACATTCAAAGACTCAAACTTTTTGACTTGACTATCTGGCTCTTAATTTTCTTTTGACTCCAAACTTTCAACCCATATACAAATAAAAATACCTTGAAAATTTGTTGATGGTATATATATATACTATTCATGATTTTTGCATATACTATTTCATAAATTACCATCCATCATTATAATCTGTGAATAAATAAATCTATGCATTCTCAAACCCACACATGGTTTTATGAAACCATATATCACCCACTCAAAACCTTGTGCAACAACTCACCATTTATCATTCAATATTCTAACCGCTTATTCTCTATCTTCATAAAAAGCACCATGCTTTATGCTTTATAACTTTTTGACACAACACCAATTTACCTCTACCATTTACTTTCACCTTTACCTTTACTATTTACTTTTTACCTTCACCTTTACTATTACTTTCAAACTCATAAATATTTAGGAATTTTTAAATGATTTTAAAGCTATCACAAAAAAAACCACTCAACTCATTTTGAAAAACTCACTCACTCCTCGTATTTCACATTCACTATTATGTTTTAAACTATCTTCCGCCTTTTTTAATGCACACCACTTTATGCCTAAAAAAATTATGTGCATACAAAGAATAACACAAAAGTTCAACAAAACTTCCATCAACTAAATGCACAGGTCAAAAAAACGAAAAAGTGTAAGCACGTTGATTTATTTTCCACATAAGTGAATTTTCTCCTAGTTACGCAATTGGCTCTCAGGAATTTCTCCTTTCTTAATAGCAATCTGCATATCCTTGCACATAGCTTTCAGTTAATTTGATATCAACCCCATCTGCATTTTCTTGAGTTGCAAGAAATAAATAGACATGCTCTTTTGGCACATCAAATACAACACAAGTTCCATATGCAGTGAGAGATTTTCCTTGATCCTAACAATGATCTATTACACGCTAGAATACTCCTTTCTTCACCCAGCAACAACTGAATACTCCATTTTTCACGGTTTCTCCCACAGCTTCTCAAAAATCGTTACTCCAACGTTCAACTCCTTAAACTAGCGGTGGCTTCTTTTTAAGCATAATGCTCAGAATTGCCTGTAAACTAGGAAGACTTCAAGAACTGGTTTTTTCTTACCAA
Source organism: Pinus taeda (assembly GCA_000404065.3). Taxonomy (NCBI): domain Eukaryota; kingdom Viridiplantae; phylum Streptophyta; class Pinopsida; order Pinales; family Pinaceae; genus Pinus; species Pinus taeda. The sequence continues at coordinate 57,540 of APFE031671434.1, read as the reverse complement.
AAATAATTGAAACCCTGGTTTTTACCTTTGTCCAGCTGTCAACCCATGTGGAGATTGAAGGCGCAGAAACTATGAAAGTCGAAACTCCAATATCCATGCATATGGAGAAATCGAAAGGATCAGTGGAAATTGGTCTCCAAACCCTCTTCCACTCTCCCTCTATCAGAAAGGTAGCAAAACTCTTTGGCTCTGATACCAAAAATTGACGCATGTACAAATAATTATAGGGTCTGCACACTAAACATAAACACAGACAACAATACTAAAAGCCAAACAATAAAAATGTATATAAACTCTTAAACAAATGATTATTTAATCAATAAAATAATTACAAAAGGATTTCTCAATTCTTCACACTCACTCACACAATACTACATCTTACATACAAGCCTCATGGCTCACCTCAATTTATACAAATGGATTAGAATCCAAGGTAGGTTCTAGATCCCTAAACTAACTCCCAAAATATCTCTTTTGATCCCTAAAATCTCTCATCTAATCCCTTATCCCTAGATAAGAGCTCACTAATCCATAATCTTCTCAAACCTTCCACAATACTCTCGAATCTTCTCCTATTTACAAGAATTATCATTTTCTCTTAAAAACTATATGAAAATACATTAATTAATTAAATCTTAGCTTTGTAAACTAACTCCCTAAGTAGACACTTAACCTAGGTTAGATGCAACTACATGGGTTTCACTATCCTCGGCAAACCTGTGATAAAGTCCATGGAAATGACCTCCCATTTTCATTTCGGAATTGCAATTAGTGTTATAGCACCATTTACCACCCTTGGTAGATTTGATGCTCTGTGATATGGCCTAGGGCAACCCTTCCCTTCCAGACTTGGTCCAAATTCTAAAAAACAATGTTTTAAATTCCATACGTTATTTTGCCCTGTATAAAGAGCGTGTACACACGGGTCAGTCTATACCCAACTCGCGTATATGTATTAAAACATTAAAAAATATATAATCTCCTTAAATTCGGGCAGAGTTTATGGTTTTTACCTGTGGCCTAACTGGAAAAAAAACAAAATACAAAAAACAAAAAACAAAACAAAACAAAACAAAACAAAACAAACAAAAACAAAAACAAAAAACAAAACAAACAAACAACAACAACAACAAAAACAAAAACAAAAACAATAAAAAAAAGAACAAAAAACAAAAAAACAAAACAAAACAAGCAAAAAAAACTATTTTGGAGAAGTATAAATAAACCTCCATGGGAAGGCCTAAGGGAGGAGAAATGATTAGATATGATATTATAATTGATTACACCCCTAATCAAGTCTAAAGAAACCCCTATGCCTTATGCACTCCCAAGTCATTGGAAACCTATGTTTCCTTCTTGAGGTGTTCATCACCCCTTCATGACATCCTTGTGTATACTTATGGAGGAGGATTGTTGAGGCCTGGGCAAGATGGATCTGGAGGATGGTTTCTCTTGGAGCCGTCGAATGACTCAGGTTGTAGTTCTTTTGTATTTTATTTAGCTTACATTAATCAAGAGGCATTGTCTTGTTCCTGATGTTTATGTCTTTATGCATTAATATATGTTATGGTTTTCTTATAAAATCTCATGTTAATGCTTATTTGCTTATATTCTTATATGACCTAACACTTATATTATGAACATGCTTTCTATTATTGTTGTTGTATATGCTTTGCTTGAATGAGTTGCAGGTTTTAAAGGCATTGGAAGAAGCACAGGGTTTGGACCCTATGGGAATGACCTCAAACGTAGGACCTTTAGGTAATACTTCTTCTTCCTACTTCAGTAGTTTAAGTATTAGGACTGCTTGTTTGCTTGTCTCTTTGTGTTGTATGCACTTCGCTCTGTTGGGGTTCTCAACCCAAGACCCTAGGGTGATTCTACCCGTAATAGAATTAGCGACTCCACTTGGGAAAGCATTCTTGTTTTTTCTAGATTGGGTTGTTTCTTCTTGATCAGGACCTGTTTAATTGATTTCTTGCTTTCACAGTGTCTATAACCTGTTTGCTTCCTGAGCATCAAGGCTGATCTTTTAGATCAGGCCTGGATTTTTTGTTTTCCTTGATTGAGCTTTATACACGCTCTTTTCAGAAGATACAGTAGCATATGCACACTAGTTTCTTCAAAGAGACTCGCGTATACGCAAGTTTCCTCTGTTTTAGTCGCGTATACACGCTTTTATGTCTTTACACAGTCACTTATACCTTATTTTGAATTAATTTTTCAAAATATTTGGCCCAATTAAGATTGTTGCCTAGTGGTTTTTGCTATTTTTTGGTCATTCACTGCCAGTGAAGCTCTGCTTTCTTGTATGTTTTCAATTTCTAATCTTCTTCTTATTTAAAAACCTAATTAACCTAAGGTTTGCTTTTTTAGAAAGGTTTTAGTTTGGGATTTGGGTTCAAGATTTATTGTGGAAGTTCTTGGTTGTTCCGACTTTGCGAAACAAGAAACTAGTTGTAGTTTTGTTTATAACCCAATTTTCAAATTGCGTTGCTTTGCTTTCCTTTTTTGGTTGACCTATTTTGTTTTTCATGGTTTTTGAGTGCCTCTTTGGCAATATTGAAAGTCTTTCTTGACGTTCTTTTGGTTTGTTGAAGTCCTTTATGTTGTTGTTCAGATAAATATATGCAATTTTGTAGTCCTTTACCGTTTCAAGTTTCATCATATTAATGATGTGCATAACTTACGAATTTTGGGACTCTTTATGCTTGTTTTTGGTCTTTGAAGTTTAGTAGTCTTTGTGGTCTCAAAAATTTCTTTGGGTTCTTTAAAATAGAAAAAGACAAAAACATAGTTCTTGGCTTTCTTTTTCTTTTCAATTTTTGTTTTTGGTTTCTTAATTATTTTTTAGCAATTGTGAACTTTTTTCGATTCGTTTTGCTTGGTTTCAAAGGAAGATTTTCATTGAATTTATACCCTCCTTGTAGTCAAGTTGACATACTCATCTTGAGAAGAAACACATTTGCTTATTATATGAGCATTCAAAGAATCTTGCATCATCATTATAGTTTGGACTGTAAGCATTTTAGTCTTTTTGTTAGATTTTGAGTGTGTGGGGCGTGTTTCTAAAATATATATATCATATTCTATATCTATATCTATAGATATATATAATTTATTTTATTTCTACGAAAAATATAAAAAAATAAAAATTAAATAAATTATCTTTTTAATTTTTTTCGTAGTACCTCATAGAGATCTCTTTTCATCGACGAAAAATAGTTGCATTTTCATATAGCTAAGTTTATATTGATTTCTTTTGTGTCAAAACACCATAGGTTTCACTCTCATTTTACCCATGACCTAAAGAACAACCCTTTAAAATCAAGCGCTTAATTAAAAAGAACTAGAACATTTTTTGATTTGTCATTAATTACACCAAGTCTAGCTTTTTAGAGCCTTGGAATAGGTGAGTGGAGAGTTAACACTCCAAGGCCACTCAAACTGTTAAACATAGATGATGAATAATGAGTGAAATCCAGTGTCGTTAGAATGACCAAGAAAGCTCTGTGGCTGGGAGTCAAGCATGAGGGAGAGTGAAGACAAGGAAGAGAGATACACCCTCTCCTACTTGTTGGATTCCGCCCCGAGATTTTTCCACTCGGCTTTTGGTACGAATTGGTGTCCATAGTTGTTATTCCTAGGGACCACATAGGTCGTTGTGGAGGGGAACCCTACAGCACCTGAGGCAGACGTTGCACCACGTTTGTTGGTACTTCTGGAGGGTACCCTTCCGAAACTTGGGTGCTTGCACCAACAAAGGATTTCGTCTGGAGGTTAGTGTAACTGTTTATGTCACCTTCACTGGTAAACTGGGTCGTCATTATTCCAGACTATTTCCGAAAGGTCCTTGATTTTACTTTCTTGTATTTTGGTATATGGTCCTCATCACCCAGAGTGGAAATACTTGGAAGTTGCTTGAATGACTATATCTTCTAGGGACTTTGTTAGAGAGTGATCTTTGCTTCTGATTGGCATAGCTTTATACATTTTTTAGTCTTTAATTAGTTATCTTAAAATAATTAAAAATGGTCGATCGACCAGTTCATCGGTCTAAGAGGCTTGATGGGCTTTCACCTGCGAGTGTTGAGCCTTCGTCCAGAAGGCGTAGGAGAAATTCTGTTAGTGATTTCTAATCAGTGGTAGCAGACGTAACAAAGATGGATCCTCCAATTCAAGCTATTGATTCACAGAATAGACCTAGTGTAAGTCAAGATTTGGAGAGGAACACTCCAGTCCTTTCTAGAGTCCTCTTTCAATTGGAAGATGTTATAGAGGTTGAAGAACTCTTGGAGTATCCTTTGACTCCTTCTCCTCTCCCTCCCTATTATCCAAACGCTCTATTATACTTTAGGACTCTGACCCACAAGCTTTCAAGCCCTGGTCTATATCGGTCTTTTCCTTCGACTGCCACTATTGGTAGCATGGTTTCAACTATGAGTGCAACTAGTGTACAAACTCATATCTCAGTACAAGGAGGAGGTACAATTTCCATATCTTTAATCACTCCTAGCACTGCAATTTTTTTCTCTACCTCCATTCCATCTTTGAGCGGGGGCACCCAAGATTTTTCCTTCAACACTGGTTCTTTCCCCTTTAGAATGCCTACTAGCACAATTCCTTCGGTTCCCTTAACTTTTCCATCCGTTGCTTCCACATCTATGACTTCCATGGCGAGTGGGTCACCTTCTTTTCAGGGTTTCCCTTTTGGGAGTAGTCATATACCACATTCTAACCCATATTTAGGATCAATGCCTTTTCCCTCCACAGCTCAAAGTTATAATCCTTTTCAAGGATGGACTAATCTAGCTATTAGCAACTCAAGAGCCAGGAATTATTTCTCTTTCGGCCAACTGGGGAACATGTCATACTCCTCTGTGAGTTCATTTCAAAGTCTGTATTCCTTTGCTAATGCATGGAACCCTTACCAAGGGCTCTCTACTCCATTTAATACATCGCTAGGGAGCAATTTCATTGGATATGGCAATTTTCAGCAGGAGTTGGGCAAACTCTGAATTTTTTTGGGCCACAGGGTTTTCTTTATGATTCAGGCATTTCTACAAATTACTTCAGGCAACCTGGTGCCTTCACAAATTCAGGATATTCTTTTCATAACGTTAGAAATTCTGCCCAGACTGGGTGGAATCCTCAAGGTCCTCCGTGCTTACCTTTCCTCGCAACTTTAAACTTGCCAGATCTATCAAAGTTTACTAATGATCCTATCTGATACAATCGACTTGGCCTCCTGTTCCAACCAAACTTCCATCGGACATACCCAAATTCGAAGGGAAGACTAGTGAAGATCCGGGAGACCATATAACCACTTTCCATTTATGGTGTTCGTTGAACTCCCTGATAGATGATTCAATCAGGTTGAGACTATTTCAATGCACCCTAACTGGGAATGCGGCTAAATGGTATATTGAACTCCCAAGGGGCACCTTTGCTTTGTTTGGTGACTTGGCTACCATATTTTAAAACCATTTCCAGTTGCACGTTCGTTACGATGTTGGAATTCAGCTTGTAGCTAATTTCAACCAAGACTAGGCAACCCACATTTCTGATCATATCCAAGAATGGAGGAGAAGGAAGAGGTTTATTAAAGCCCGATATTCCACAAGAATTGTAGAGTCAAATAACTGCTTTACATTGACACCCTTTTTTGCCCATATTTCCTCCCTTTTCCTATTGCTATCATCCAAATAAATGTAATAAATATAAGGTTTTGTTAAGGTAAGCACTTATAAGTCCTCTTTTCATATTTTGTCCATATGCCTTATTATTTTATTAAAGTTTGCATTCAGCGACAGAAATGACCTGATTCTGCCGCTAATCCACAGATCCGCAACTACTTCCATTGTTGACAGGGTTCGAGTGCACTAGCTTAGCAAAGGAGTATATGGTAGATAGAGAATGATCCTCTCTTGGATTTCTTCCTGTTTACTCGAACCAATCCATCAAGATAATCGCACTGCAACACAGTCAACCATGACAGTCAACCGCAAGATAATGTGCCATAACAGAGTCCGAGTTTCAAGAGATATTATCGATTTGCTTTTTCAGATAGCAAATCGATGAATAAGCAATATGATTCGGTTTGATAAGTATTGTAGCGAAGATATCTAGGCTTGAATTTCTCATGTTGTTAATTAAGAAAACGCTATAAGAACAATGGTCGCTCTGTGTTTTGGGGTGTGCCACCATATGTAATTTTGAAAGCATCCTGTTGAAACTATTTTTCGATTAATAGATATTGGTTCATACATTTTATGTTGCATTGGTTAAAGTTGTTGACTGCCTCGTGGAGGGCCCCTGCGTGCAGATCAGGGCTTTGATTCACTGCAATTAGCTTTTATTTATTTCTTAGAATTAATTTGTGGATGCCTTGTTTTATATTTTTAATATGCAATTCAATGGAGTTCGTGATTAAATTGATTTATGCATCAGTAATTTCGTTTTCTTTATACCTATCATAATTCAATCATTTCATTGGCTTTCTACCTAGTATAACTCAGTCATTTCATTTCATAGTTTAGTTATTTCATAGCTTATCAATCTCTTTTTTATTTTACTTTTGCATTGAATGAAGTTGCAATAGTTAAGAGTGATAGTATTTTCTTAGCATCTGAATTCAAAACATCTTTTATTTTCCAATTTGATAAAATAGAATCTCCCTCACATGCTTTCATAATTAGCCTAGTTTAGCTACAGCATAAAAATTAAAAAATAATCAAAAACAGTTTAACAGAGTAGAGTTAGGATCATTATTTAACCATCCCACAAAGTTCAATTCCATTAGGATTAATTTTAGAATAACTAATTAACAAATCTCAAAGATAATACTCTAATATAGGCAGTGACATCATCTCCATATTGATTCTAGATTTAGACATTAACCATAACATAAACACCTTAACGACATAACTAACTTCTAGCACATACAGTGCACTTGTACTTCATCAGTTTACCCACCCTGGTCAATAATTCATGCTTGCAATTTAAGAACAATAAATTGACTAAACATTTTGGCGTCATTTCCAAGGAAGTACAAATAGAAGTTAAAAAAAAAAAAAAATAAAAAAAAAAATAAAAAATAAAAAATAAAAAAATAAAAAATAAAAAATAAAAAATCATCAATTGAAAACATGATATGCATAGGGAAAGAGACTCTAGAGGTAGATTTGTAGGACGAGGAAGAAGCTTAATCCCCACAAATCCACTCACTCCACTACGACTTCGAAGTTCAACACAACCTACTCAAACCCAAATTTCATTTGTAGGACAACGAAGACTTCCTGAAGTCTCAAGATCAAAAATCCAATCCAGAACTTCACCTACTTCATATACTGAAGCTATAATTGAAGAAAATATTACATCCCCAACTACCAGAGTAGTTTTTCTATCTTCCACTGGTGAACAAATTCTAGGAGAAGAATTAGAAACCCCCAGTGAAGAAGAGGAACAAGAAACTTAATTTGGCTATCCACTGATAGAGGAACCAGAAGAATTAGAAGAACCTTACATTAGTTCTGAAGAATCTATCATGGCTGAAGAAGGGGAAGGTGAGGTACAAAATGTCAATGGTGAGCAGAATAGGATTGGAGGAGGAAGAGCTAGAGGAGGATGTGGAGATAGAAATAGAGGAGGGGGTAGAGGTAGAGGAAATCAAGATCCTTTTCGATTTCCCATTTTTTATGAAGATACAACCCTCACAATAAAAAATATTTCACCATCTATTCTTCCTTACTTCCATGGAAAAAGAAGTGAAGACCAAAGACATTTCTCTTCAAATTTGAAGTATTATGCAAATCATATGATTATCTGCATGATGCTCAAAAATTGAAATTGTTCCCTGCTACCTTAAAGGATTCAACATTAAAATGGTTCATGAGTCTAGGGATGAATTTTATAAGGACATGGGCACAAATGAAAGAATATTTCTTAGAGAAATATAGATATTACTGTATGCCTCGTAACATTAAAGACGAAGTCTTCAAAATGGCACGAAAATAAGATGAGAACCTTGAAGACTTAGTCGATAGATTTGTCTATAATATTAAAAGAGAAAAATGGATAATTTGGATGAGGAAACATTGAAATCCCTCCTACTCAAAGCTATCAAATATGAATGGATCGATCTCCTTAACTTAACAGGAAAAGGAGATATTTCTCAATTACCATTTGCAGATATCTATGATTTATGTGTACATATCTCAAAGGGTAAAGCACGAGTTGGAAAAAGTCCTAGAGACCCTCTTTTATCAAGAATCAATAAATCTGCAGTTGGGAAAGTCAGTAGGTCAGAATTAGGAAGCTGGCTTGATACTTTCAAGACATATATTTTAGGGAGTCTAAGTGAACAAATAGACACCCTTAAAATACAAAACAAGCAAAAATCCAAAAATGCTGCATTATCGATTTTTTTTCCTAGATGTCAAAAGAAACATGCTCTAAGAGAATGTCCTTTAGACTTAAAAACTATAGAAACTTGTGCCATATGTGTAGATAACCATTACACTAAGGAATTTCCTTCTTTATCATGTCTCAAGGTTGTGTTTAATGATGAAGGTATACCAAAACAAGTTGACCCTCTTTACTTTATTGCCAAGAAACCATGGCATAACTCTCAAACAAATCAACCACAAGGCTTTAGATCACAACAATTTGCTCAGTCTTCACAAAATAATTGGAGTCCATCTTGGCAGCCTTTGGACTCAGCCACAATCACAATATTGGAATTAAGGATGGAAAAATCCTTATGGGGCTTCTGCTCAATATCGACAATATTCACCATCCCATCCTAATTTTCCACCACAATTCCTACCCCAATCTAATCAAATTCCTCAATCCAATTAATTACTTCAAATCAAGGTTCAAAATCAAAATCCACAACTCTCCCTACCATTTGCATAAAAATCAAATCAATTACCCGCTCATCCACTTCCGAATCCCAATAATAAAATATCACAACAACAATCTGTTTACAACATGGAAGGGAAAAATCCTCAAACCTATGTAATAACTCCACTAGATCTAAATAATGTTCAATTAACGTCTAGAAGAGTATTGCAAAGAAAACCCCCGGTTGTTATTGAGGAAGCAAGGACAAATCTTCAAAAACATAAAAATCAATCTGAAGAAGGAGAAACCTCTCTCCCTCGAAAAGAGAATAATCAAACAGAAAATGTTCCAATAAATACTTCTATTATAGAAAAACCCTCGGTATCCATTAGACCACCTTTTCCTGAATGGTTGAAAATTGATGAAGGAGTAGAAAAACAAATCACATTGCCTGATTATAATATGATGGATGAATTAAGAGTATAAAAATTCCCTTATTGCAAACCATAAAAGAAATACCAATCTTTGCAAAAACAATTAAAGAATCAAGTACTCAAAGATCAGGAAGAAAAAGAAAAGACAAAAATAATTCTATTAGTCGGGAAATTTGAAGACATCATGATGGGGAAAACATCAATCCAAAAATATCTAGATCCGGGGAGCCCCATTGTGAAAATTTATATCAATGGAATTGAAATACCAAACACACTGATTCATCTAGGAGCAGCCATAAACATAATGAGTAAACAAGTTATGGATTCACTTAGACTTCCTAACCTTCAATTCACACCAACACTGTTACAATTAGCAGACAAGTCTGTAATTAAACTTGATGGTGTGTCAGAAGATGTTTGTGTATCCTTAGATTCTTGGGAATATCCTGTCGATTTCATGGTCTTAACACCCAAGAATAATTTAGGAGGACATCTATTAATCCTAGGAAGATCTTGGTTAGCTACAGTTGATGCTTTCATCGGTTGTAGATCAGGTGACATGTTTATCTCATATGGAAACTCTACAAAGAAATTTACATTATACCCACCTGCAAAAACAATAGTAGAAATAGATAATGAGGAATAAATAGATGATGATGATGATATACACCCTGTTTTCACTACTGAACAAGTAAGAGAGGAGGACCAAATTTTAAATCTATTGGAAAATAATGAATCTTCCTCACATTATGATTGTAGTTGAAATGAATATCTCTCATCTAAACAAGTATCTTTGCTCTCTAAAATTTGGGAATTCTTCAATATAAATTTTTCCAGGTAAAACTTTGAATATTAATAAAACCCTGGAAGAATTACAAAAGAATCAACTCGTAGAAATTCTACAAAAACATTCTTCTACTTATGCATCAGAATACACTGATATGAGAGGAATTGATCCTAAAACTTGCATACATCATATATACATTGGGCAGCGTGCAAGACCAGTTAGACAGTCACAATGAAGAATGAACCCAAATCTAAATGAAATTGTTAAGGAGGAATAACAAAAGCTGCTAAATGTAAATTTCCTCTATCCAATATCAAACAGTCAGTGGGTTTCACCCCTAGTAATCATTCCGAAAAAAAAAAAAAATGGGAAATGGAGAGTATGTATCGATTACTAGGAATTAAATAAAGAAACATTAAAAGGCCATTTTCCACTTCCTTTCATAGATCAAGTCCTGTAGACATTAGCAGGGAAAAAGTATTTTTCATTTTTGGATGGTTTTAGTGGATATAATCAGATTCGGGTAGCACTTAAAGATCAAGATAAAACCACATTTACCTATCCATGCGGAACTTATGCTTACCGGGTACTTCTCTTTGGAATATGCAATGCTCCAACAACATTCCAAAGAGTAATCCTCAGAATTTTCTCTGATCTTATTCATGATTGTGTGGAAGTGTATATGGATGATTTCACAGTTTATGGAGATTCTTTTAAAGAAGCACTTGAAAATTGAGAAAAAGTTCTAATAAGATGTAAAGAAACAAATCTTTCATTAAGTCATGAGAAATGGTTTATGATGTTTAATGAAGGAATTGTTTTAGGTCAACATATTTCAGGAGATGGAATTAAGGTAGACTCATCTAAAGTGGAGGTCATTTCTAAATTATCAGTGCCAAGCTATCAATGAGATGTTAGGATTTTTCTTGGTTTTACTGGATATTATAGAAGATTTATAGAAAAATTCACAAAAATTGCATCTCCACTCTTTAAACTACTTACCAAAGACTGTGAATTCAGTTGGGATTCTAATTGTCAAATTGCCTTTGAAACTTTGAAAAAGAAAATTTCTGAAGCACCTATATTAAAAGGACCTAACTGGAAATTGCCTTTCCATATATCAATTGATGCTTCAGATACAGCCTTAGGAGCTGTGTTAGGGAAAAAATACCTTACTCATGCAATCTATTACACTAAGAAAAATTTAACTCCAACAGAGCTAAATTATACTGTAACTGAGGAGTTTTTAGTTGTAGTCCATGCCATTAACAAATTCAAACATTATATAACTGGCTATGAAACTTTCATTCACACATACCATTATTCCATTAGGTACCTAATGAATAAACCGATCACTAATGGAAGAATAACCAGATGGCTCTTATTATTATAAGAATTCAACATCACCATTCTAGATAAACCCGGAAAATAGAATACAATTGCTAACTTTTTATCTAGAATTCGGAATAATAACAATGATCAACCTGTGGAGGATAAATTTCCTGATGAATATCTTTTTGCAGTATCTACTAGATCACCTTGGTATGCAAATATTGCTAACTATTTAGCTACAGGGAAAATACCATTTCATTTGTCTCCTAGAGAAAAGAGGAGGATAGTTCATAATAACACATCTTATTCATGGATAAACAAATAATTATACAAAACAAGACCAGATCTCATCATCAGAAGATGTGTTCGAGAAGATGAGATACCGGAAATACTTAAAGCATGCCATGATGAACCATGTGGAGGACATTTTTTTGACAAAAGAACTGCTTATAAGGTCCTACTTTTAGGATATTATTGGCCTTCCACTTTCAAGGATACCAAGGACTATGTTAAAATATGTGACAGTTGTCAGAGAATGGGCAAACCTACTCTTTCAAATCAAATGCCATTGCATCCTCAAGTACTCATTGAACCATTTGAAAAATGTTCACTAGATTTTGTTGGTCCAATCAATCCACCTTCAAAGCAAAAAAGGTATATTCTAGTATGTACTGATTATGTCACTAAATGGGTAGAAGTGAAAGCACTTCCTTTTTCTACTGAAAATGTTGAAGTTTCATTTCTTTTTGAGGATATTTTCACTTGTTTTGGTGTTCCAAGAGAAATTCTAACAGATCAAGGAACACAGTTTACATCTAGATTAGTGCAGAAGTGTAGGAATTTACAGGGTAAGTTCCTCAGAAATAACACCAAAAGGACACCGCTCACAAACAGATCACAGATCAATACACCAGTATTTTGACGTGGTTAAAACCCTCAGAGAGGGAAACAGTCCACGGCCTGCGCCAACGTGGCTACTACAGGCAATTTATTAATAAAGAATGAAAATTTGCATAAGCTTCTCTCATGCACGGTTAACCTACAAATGACCCTCCATGCGCTTTAAATAGAATTCATGGACCAATCGGGTGTCAAGCCACGGATCAAGTGTCGGTAATACCGAGGAGAGAATGAACCGTCGGATCGCTACATATCGTGACCGTCGGATTGTAAGTTACAAAATGTACAACGGTAAAGAAACACACTTTACCTAACTCTATACCTAACTCTATACTAGACCAAGTTGAACTTAACTATTTTCCTATGTGTCGGAATATCCTAACATCCCCCCTTAAGAACAACTTGGGATAGGATTGAAGGATTTACAAATATGACACAATAGGAGAAGGAAGGAGGCACTAGAGCCTATCCCCCCTTAGTGACAACTTCCTGAACTCCAAGCATATATCGAAGTTTAGTGAACTTCGCCTTTGTGAGATCCTTTGTGAAGATGTCTGCAACCTGATCATCTGTTGAACAATATTGCACTTCAAGAACATGGTCATGAATGAGCTTTCTGATGAAGTGCATGTGAAGTTCAATGTGTTTGTTGCGCTGATGCTGAACTGGATCATTGCAAAGTTGAATGGCACTTTGATTATCACACCAAAGTGTAGTCGGATGCTGCTGCTCAAAGCCAAATTCTGATAAGATCTGACGAAGCCACAAGGCTTCCTTACTAGCTTCCACGGCACCACGATACTCTGCTTCTGCTGACGAAAGAGAAATGGCAGCCTGTTTCTTACAAGCCCATGTAATAGGTCCTGAACCAAGAGTGAAGACATAACCGGCAGTAGACCTCCGATCATCAGGGTCACCAGCCCAATCAGAATCAGTGAAACCAACTAATAGAGGAGTTGCTTTGGCACTGTAATGAATCCCAAACTGTATTGTACCTCGAACATAACGAAGTATTCTTTTAGCTGCTTTCCAATGACTTTCACGGGGGTTTTGCATAAAACGAGCAACAAGGCCAACAAAAAAGGAAAGGTCAGGACGAGTATGGGTTAAATACAAGAGTTTTCCTACAAGTTGACGGTATAAGGTAGCATCAACTTCAGGAGAAGTACAAGAGACTGAAAGT
>APFE031671434.1:26545-39195 GCA_000404065.3 Pinus taeda | reverse complement strand
ATATATATATATATATATGATGATGATGATGATGATGATGATGGTTAATGTCCACCGAGACCAAACATTGGTCTATCGAACCTAAAGAAACAAATTATTTATTTTGATTTATGATTTTACTCCTATGCTCAAAAAGCTTGGAGAGAAGCCTCCCAAGCTCACCATAATTTTGACATTGTAAAGGCTAAGAAGGTCAGTATTGTAAGAAAGATTGTGAAACTGAGATCTAATGTGGTTGTACGCGGGGCACTCTAAGAGGAAGTGGTTTTCATCTTCAATGTTCCTATTCTCACATATATGGCAGATCCTTTCGATCCATGGCGTTTTAGGAACTGCCCAATGACTTGTTTCACTATGGAGCTCATGAGAATTCATTCTAATCTTTGTTATATTAATTTTCTTCTTTGAGCTAGTTAAAATAGGGAGATACTTTTGATCTTCTAGGGTGGGGTTGATGACCTTCTTATAATAACTTAATTTTCTTTTAGCCGCTAAATCTTTCTCACACCACATTTTTTCTTTGAACTTAGAAGTAACAATATCTTTACCTTGACACCCTTTTTGCCCATATTTCCTCCTTTTTCCTATTGCTATCATCAAAATAAATGCAATAAATATAATGTTTTGTTAGGGTAAGAACTCATATGTCCTACTTTTCATATTGTCTCAATATGCCTTGTTGTTTTATTAAATTTTGTATTCGCTTATAGAATTGACATGATTATGCAGCTAATCCACATATCCGCAGCTACTTCCAATGTTGAAAGGGTTCGAGTGCACTAGCTCAGCAAAAGCTCAACAAAGGAGTATATGGGTAGATAGGGAATGATCCTCTTATGGATTTCCTCTTGTTTACTCGAGCCAATCCATCAAGATAATCACACTACAACATGGTCAACCATGACAGTCAACCGCAAGATAATGCGTTGGAATAGAGTCTGAGTTTCAAGAGATATTATTGATTTTCTTTTTCAATAGAAAATCAATGAATAAGTGATATGATTTTGTTTGATAGGGATTGTAGCGAAGATACTTAGGCTTGAATTTATCATGTTATTAGTTAAAAACTCTATAAGAACAATGACCTCTGTGTGTTAAGTGTGCACCACAGTATGTATTTTTGAAAGCATTTTGTAGAAACTATTTTCCGATTAATAGATCTTGGTTCATACAGTTTATGTTGCATTGATTAAAGTTGTTGACTGCCTCATGGAGGGCCCCTATGTGCTGATCAAGTTTTTGACTCACTAGAAGTATGTTTTCTTTTATTTCTTGGATTTATTTTGTGGATTCTTTGATTTATATTTTTAGGATGTAGTTCAATGGAGTTCGTAATTAAATTGATCTCTGCATCAATATTTCATTTGCTTTATACCTAGCATAACTCAATCATTTCATTTGCTTTCTACCTAGTATAACTTAGTCATTTTGTTTCATAGTTTAGCTATTTCACAACTTAGAAATCTCGTTCTTATTTTAGTTTTGCATTGAATGAAGTTGCAGTAGGTAAGAGTGACAATCTTTTCTTAGCATCTGAATTCAAGCATCTTTCATTTTCCAGTTAGATAAAATAGGATCTCCTTCACATCGTTCCATGATTTCACAATTAGCCTTGTTTAGCTGCAACATAAAATCCAAAAATAAATAGAAACAGTTTAACTGAGTAGATTCATTAAAAATAGTTAAGATCATTGTTCAACCATCCTAAAATCTCAATTTAATTAGGATTAATTCTAGAATATTCAATTAACAAATCTCAAAGATAATACTCTAATATAGATTAACATCACCTCCATAATGATTCTAGATTTAGACATTAACCATAACATAAATACCTTAACGACATAAGTAAATTCTAGCACATATAGTGCACTTGTAATTCATCAGTTTAGCTGCGCTCGTTGATAATTTATTCTTACAATTTAAGAACATTAAATTGACTAAACATTTTTGCATCGTTGCTGGGGAAGTACAAATAAGAAGCTAAAAAAAAATTATCAATTAAAAACATGATATGCGTAGGGAAAGAGACTCTAGAGGTAGATTTATAAGACGAGGGAGAAGCTTAATCCCCACAAATCCACTGACTCCACCATGACTTCGAAGTTCCACACCACCTACTCAAACCTAAATTCCATTTGTAGGTCAACGAATACTTTCTAAAGTCCTATGATTAGAAATCCAATCTACAACTTCATCTACTAAAGCCGTAATGGATGAAAATCCTACATCCCCAACTATAGGAGTAGCTTTTCTATCTTCCACTACTAAAAAAATTCTAGGAGAAGAATTAGAAATTGCCAGTGAAAAAGAGGAACAAGAAACTTATTTTGGCTATCCATTGATAGAGGAACTCGAAGAATTAGAAGAAATTTACATTAGTTTTGTATAATCTATCATGGCTCAAGAGGGAGAAGGTGAGGTACACAATGCCAATGGTGAGAAAAATAGGATTGGAGGAGGTAGAGGTAGAGGAGGAGGTGGAGATAGAAATAGAGGAGGGGTTAGAGGTAGAGGAAAGCAAGATCCTTTTGGATATCTTATTTTCAATGAAGATACAACCCTCACAATGAAAAACATTTAAACTTCTATTCTTCCTAATTTCCATGGAAAAGGAAGTGAAGACCCGGAGACATTTCTCTTTGAATTTGAAGTATTATTAAGATCATATGACTATCTACATGATGCTCAAAATTGAAAATTCTCCTTGCTACCTTAAAGGATTCAACATTAAAATGCTTCATGAGTCTAGGAACAAATTCTATAAGGACATGAGCACAAATGAAAGACGCTTTCTTAGAGAAATATAGATATTACTATATGCCTTACATCATTAAAGACAAAGTCTTCAAAATGACACAAAAAGAATATGAGAATCTTGAAGACTTAGTCAAGAGATTTGTCTATATTCGTAAAAGGGAAAAAAATGGATAGTTTGGATGAGGAAACTTTGAAAGCCCTCCTGATTAAAACTATCAGAGATGAGTGGATCGATCTCCTTAACTTAATAGGAAAATGAGATATTTCTCAACTACTATTTACATATATCTGTGATTTATGTGTACATATCTCAAGGGATAAAGCACAAGTTCTAAAAATTCCTAGAGACCCTCTTTTATCAAGAATCAATAAATTTGCAGCTGGGACAGTCAATAGGGCAGAATTAGGAAGTTTTCTTGATACTTTCAAGACATATGTTTTAGGGAGCCTAAGTGAACAATTTGACACCCTTAAACTACAAAACAAGCAAAAATTTGAAATGTTGCATTATCCATTTTCTGTTCTAGATGTCAAAAGAAGAATGCTCTAAGAGAATGTCCTTTAGACTTAAAAACTATAGAAACTTGTGCCATATGTGCAGATAACTGTGATACTAAGGAATGTCCTTATTTACCAAGTCTCAAGGTTGTATTTAATGATGAAGGGATGCCATAACAAGTAGGCTCTCTTTATTTTATTGCTAAGAGACCATGGCAAAAATCTCAAACAAATCAACCAAAAGGCTTCAGATCATAACAATTTTCTCAGTATTCACGAAATAATTGGAATCCATCTTAGCAGTCTTGGTATCAACCATAATCACAATATTGGAATAAAGGATGGAAAAATCCTTATGGGGCTTATGATGAATATCAACAATATTCACCATGCTATCCTAATTTTCCACCACAATTTCTACCCCAATCTAATCAAATTCCTCAAGCCAATCAATTATCTCAAGTCCAAGTTCGTAATCAAAATCCACATCTCTCCCTATCATTTGCACAAAAATCAAATCAAGCACCCACTCAACCACTTCTGAATCCCAATAATAAAATGTCACAACAACAACCTGTTTACAATATGGAAGGGAAAAATCCTCAAACCTATGTAATAACTCCACTAGATCTAAATAATGTTCAATTAATATCTGGAATAGTACTGCAGAGAAAACCCCATGTTGTTATTCAGGAAGCAAGGACAAATATTAAAAAACATAAAAATCAATCTGAAGAAGGAGAAATATCTCTTCCTCATAAATAAAATATTCGAACAAAAAATGTTGCAATAAATACTCCTATTATATAACAACCCTTAGTATCCATTAGACCACATTTTCCTAAACGATTGAAAATTGATGAAGGAGTAGGAAAAAAAATCACATTTCCTTATTACAATATGTTGGATGAATTAAGAAATGTTTGTATAAAAATTCCTTTGTTGCAAGCTATAAAAGAAATACCATTTTTCACAAAAACAATGAAGGAATTCAATACTCAAAGATCAGGAAGAAAAAGAAAAGACATAAAAATAATTCAATTAGTTGGGAAAATTGCAGACATCATGATGGGGAAAACAACAATACAAAAATATCTAGACCGAGGGAGCCCCATTGTGAAAATTCACATCAATGGAATTGAAATGCCAAACACACTGATTGATCTAGGAGCATCCATAAAAAAGTTTTGGATTCACTTAAGCTACCTAACCTTCAATACACACCAAGAATGTTGCAATTAGCAGATAGTTCTGTGATTAAACCTGATGGTGTGTTAGAAGATGTTTGTGTATCCTTAGATTCTTGGGAATATCCTATCGATTTCATGGTCTTAAAACCCAATATTAATCTAGGAGGACATCCATCAATCCTAGGAAGACCTTGGTTAGCTACAACTGATGCTTTCATTAGTTGTAGATTAGGTGACATGTTTATCTCAAATGGAAATTCTACAAAGAAATTTACGTTATACCCACTTGCAAAAACAACAATAGAAGTAGAGAATGAAGAATGGATAGATGATGATGATGATATACAACATGTTGTCACTATTAAACAAGTAATAAAGGAGAAACAAATTTTAAATCTAATGGAAAACAATGAATCTTCCTCAAATTATGACCGTAGTTGAAATGAATATCTCTCATCTAGACAAGTATCTTTGCTCTCTATGGAAAAAATTGGGAATTATTCAATAGAGATTTTTCCAAGTAAAACTTTGAACATTAATAAAAACCTCAAAGAATTACAAAAGAATCAACTAGTAGAAATTGTACAAAAACATTCTTCTGCTTATGCATGGGAATACACTGATATGAGAGGAATTAATCCTAAAACTTGCATGCATCATATCTACATTGAAAAAGTGCAAGACAAATACACAACCACAATGAAGAATGAAACCAAATCTAAAAGAAATTGTTAAGGAAGAGTTATAAAAGCTACTAAATGTGAACTTCATCTATCCAATATTAGATAGTCAGTGATTTCACCCCTAGTAATCGTTACTAAGAAAAATGGGAAATGGAGAGTATGTATTGGTTACAAGGAATTGAATAAAGCAACATTAAAAGACCACTTTCCACTTCCTTTCATATACCAAGTCTTAGACACATAGTAGGAAAAAGTATTTTTCATTTTTGGACGGTTTTAGTGGATATAATCAGATTCAGGTAGCACATGAGGATCAAGATAAAACCACATTTACCTGTCCATGGGGAACTTATGCTTATTGATTACTCCCCTTTGGACTATGCAATGCTTTGGCAACATTCCAAAGAGCATTCCTCGTAATTTTCTCTATCTTATTCATGATTGTGTGGAAGTGTATATGGATGATTTCATAGTTTATGGAGATTGTTTTAAAGAAGCACTTGAAAATTTAGAAAAAGTTCTAATAAGATGTAAAGAAACAAATCTTTCATTGTTAAGTCATGAGAAATGTTTTATGATGTTTAATGAAGGAATTGTTTTAGGTCACCATATTTTTGGAGATGGAATTAAGGTAGACTCATCTAAAGTTGAAGCCATTTCTAAATTATTAGTGCCAAACTATCAATGAGATGTTAGGATTTTTCTTGGTTTTATTGGATATTATAGAAAAATTATATAAAAATTCACAAAAATTGCATCTCCACTCTTAAATATACTTACCAAATACTAAATTCAGTTGGGATTCTGATTGTTAAGCTACCTTCAAAACTTTGAAAAAGAAAATTTCTGAAGCACCTACCTTAAAATGACCTAATTGGAAATTGTATTTCCATATATCAATTGATGCTTCAGATACAACCTTAGGAGTTGTGTTAGGGAAAAAATACCTTACTCCTTGTGCAATCTATTACACCAGTAAAAATTTAACTCCAACAGAGCTAAATTATATTGTAACTCAAAAGGAGTTCTTAGTTGTAGTTCATGCCATTAACAAATTTAGACATTATATAACTGGCTTTGAAACTTTCATTCACATAGACCATTATGCCATTAGATACCTAATTAATAAACCAATCACTAATGGAATAATAACCAGATGGCTCTTATTGTTACAAGAATTTAACATCACCATTCTAGATAGACCCAGAAAACATAATACAATTGTTGAATTTTTATCTCGAATTCAGAATGATAATAATGATAAACCTATGGAGGATAAATTTCCTGATGAATATCTTTTTGCAGTATCTACTAAATCACCTTGGTATGTAGATATTTCTAACTATTTAGCTACAGGGAAAATATCATTTCATTTGTCTCCTAGAGAAAAGAGAAGGATAGTTCACAACAACACATCTTATTCATGGATAAACAAAGAATCATACAAAACAGGACGAGATCTCATCATCAGAAGATGTGTTCGAGAAGATGAGATACTAGAAATACTTAAAGCATGCCATGATGAACCATGTGGAGGATATTTTTCTGACAAAAAAACTACTTATAAGGTCCTACGTTTAGGATATTATTGGGCTTCCATTTTCAAGTACACCAAGGAAGATGTTAAAAGATGTGAAAATTGTCAGAGAATGGGAAAGCCTAATCTTTCAAATGAAATGCCATTACAGCCTTAGGTACTCATTGAACTATTTGAAAAATGGGAACTAGATTTTGTTGGTCAAGTCAATCCACCTTCAAATAAAAAAAGGTATATTTTGGTATGTACCAATTATGTCACTAAATGGGTAGAAGCTAAAGCACTTCCTTTTGCTACTGAAAATGTTGTAGTTTCATTTCTTTCTGAGGATATTTTCACTTGCTTTGGTGTTCCAAGAGAAATTGTAACAAATCAAGGATCACAGTTTACATCCAGATTAGTCCAAAAGCTCATGGAGTAATACAAAATGGACAATTTAAGTCTAGAAACAAGGTGATTGAAGGAATTCTTACCAAGACTATACAATTACATAGGAAGGACTGAGTAGAAAAGCTTCTCGAAGCTTTTTGGGCTTATAGAACTACATGGAAAATGACTACAGGACATACTCCCTATGAACTTGTTTATGGGAAGAAGATATTACTTCCAATAGATTTCCATATTCAAACCTATAAAACAGAAATCCAGTTGGATCTTGACTTATCAGAAGCACAAAAGCAAAGGATGGGACAACTCAATGAGCTTGATGAAATAAGACAAGAAGCCTTCCAGAAGACCAACCTAGTTCAGTATCAAAGATCGAAATGGCATGACAAGTACATTAAAGAAAGAAAATTTCATCCAGGAGATTGGGCTTTACTCTTTGATTCAAAGTTCAAAAACTTCCAAGGGAAATTCCAAACTCATTGGCTTGGACCTTATGAAGTTGAAAATGTCTTTCACAATGGTGTAGTTAGAATCAGGACTATTGATGAGGAGAGGACTCCTCTTTAGTAAATGGAAATCGACTTAAACTTTATCAAATTCCATTGACAAAAGAAGAATTTGTTAAAATTTTCCAAGACAATTCAGAATTGAAGATGGTTGAGAAGAATTCTTCTTCTTTTCCACCTTAGAATGTTATTTTCCTCTAATTAGAAATAAAAATAAAGAAAAATATAAATATAAATAAATAATAAATAAATAATGTATAAACATGGAAACCAACAAGCTATTGGCATGCTTATACAAAACATTTAAAGTGAAAACTAACTTTTGTTGGAACCTTAAATTTTCTCTCTTTACCATTTCTTCCAAAAAGAAAATTCCCTTTTTCTAAGCATCCCTTTCTTTAAAAAAAAAAAACTCTTAGCTACTTTCTGCAACTCAGACAAGTTTTTGTAGCTCTAATAAGATTTCTGCAGCCAATTTGAGAAGAAAACTTGGTGGCTCAAATTGAAGAAATAATTGACTCCTTTCAAGTGAAAAGTACCTGCAGAAGACATCAAAGGACAAATAAAGGTTAGAAAATCATTCGAAGGTATGTGACACTTTAATTTGACAATAGGGATTAACATATTACATATATGAATTATGTGGACATAACACTACTAGAATAAAATGAAATCATTGCAAATCATGGGTGATAGTCGCTTGCCAAATCCATTATAGTCCACCATTTTAACTCCTCTCTCGTCCTAATTTTTTATCCATTGATTTGATTGCCGAATCATTGAATTGAATGTGTTCCAACAACTAACTCATTTTCGCAAACCTTCATTATATTCACTCATCCTCTCATTCCTCCAATTCATACAGCCTCTCCATCTCTCTCCATCACAAAGCGAAACCCTACCAAGACCATTTTTACCTGTCAAGTAAACAGTTCTTGAGACAAATCATCTATCACCATGGGTGTTATTTTCTAAACAAAAGCAATAGGAAATAAGTTTTTGGAAGGATACCCTCAGACCAAGGAACTGTTATAGAAAGTATAGTGGTTAAAATTCATAGAAAAATTTCATGGTTTCCATAGGGAGTTAACAAAAACGTTTGCATGATCTTTTGATGGAACAGAGGTTGAAATAGGCGATGTCAAGTTTGAAATAACAATCCCTGATTGTAGAAGCTGCTAAATTGCCTAGAGATGGAGTAAAGTGGTTCAAGAACAGAGGAATCGAAGGGGAAGACTGGAAAATCTTCTTGAAATAGCCAAACATGGACACTACCATCTTCAAAAAAGGTATTCCTAGTTCTACCCTCAAAAGTAAATGGAGAAATTTGCTCCTTGTACTTCTGAAATTTATTACTTGTGAAGGTTGATTTGGTTGTATGTTTTTCTACCACATCAGGATAATGATGAATTTCCTTGAAGAGCATCAAATGAATCTTCCATACTTTCTCTTGCTAACCTTAAGAAAATGCCAGTGAATGTTGAGAAGAAAATCCAATCTATAGACAATACAATGCACCATCATGGATGGATAATTTTTTTTATTGAGTTTCATCTTCAAAGAATAGGTTACAATTAGGAAAATTTTCTAGTAAGAAATCATTTTGAAGAGAAAATCCCTGAACAAGAAACTGGTAGTAGAAACCTAAGGGGGAGAAAGAGAAAAATGGAAACAATAATAGAACATGAATCATAGTCCCAACAAGAATTATGAGAGTTTGAACTTACCATTGTAGATATTTTGTAGAAAATGAAAAGAAGGAATTTTAGAAGAACGAAAGCCAACAAGGAAACAAAGATTTTACCCCAAACCAAGATGGAAATAAAATTCAGAATTTAAAGAGAAGAAAACTCAAAGATTTCAAGCCGTAGGCTTGAGAAGAAGTACTAGATTGAACATAGTGAAAGACGTAACTTCAAGAGTTGCAGAACATATCGATCTTGAATCTAAAGAGAAATCTAAAGGTCTTAAGGATTCTCCAATCACTGATATTGTCACCAAGGGTGGAACCACCTCCCTTCAGTTCACCTCCAAGAAGCCCAGTACAAAGTCCAGGCATTGACCTTGTTCTGCAATAAATTTATGATTAGATAGAATCATTAGAGAGAAATGAAGAAAAAACCAAAGGATAAATCAAGATCCTAGAAGAAGGGAGTAGCAAGTTTAATGAGCCACAAGAACCTCCAACGTCTAATGTTTTGAAGAAAGAAATCTTTTAGCTGGAGACCTTAAACAGATGCCTCAAAAATGAAAATCAAATGGTGAAAGCACAAAATGGAATTCAAATTTCCAAGAGTGATAATCTTATTCTTCACTTAAGCCTATGGTATAAAAACAACAATAAATTGAAGAAAGAAAATAGGGCAATCAAAATAGAAATCATTAACCTGAAGTATAAGATCCTTATGAAGAAACCAACAATGGCAGTGGCTGCTAGAAAGAAGAAGAAAGTGAAATTTGGATGTGATAGTAAGGATGTATAGGAGAATGACAATGTTATGTTGTATGAGGACATACAAAACCTCTAGTGTGGGGGAATGTAGAGTCCAAGAATTGCTTTACCTTGACACCCTTTTTGCTCATATTTTCCCCTTTTCCTATTTCTATCAGCAAAATAAATGCAATAAATATAAGGTTTTGTTAAGGTAAGCACTCATATGTCCTCTTTTTCATATTTTGTTAATATGCCTTATTTTTTTATTAAAGTTTGCATTCATCTATAGAATTGACCTGATTCTGCAGCTAATCCACAAATCCACAACTACTTCCATTGTTGACAGGGTTCGAGTGTGCCAACTTAGAAAAGGAGTATATGGGTAGACAGGGAATGATCCTCCTATGGATTTCTTCTTGTTTATTAGAGCCAATCCATCAAGTTAATCACACTACAACATGGTCAACCATGACAGTCAACCGCAAGATAATGTGTTGTAACAGAGTTCAAGTTTCAAGAGATATTATCGATTTTCTTTCCCAATAGAAAACCAATGAACAAGCAATATGATTTGGCTTGGTAAGGATTGTAGCGAAGATACTTAGGCTTGAATTTCTCATGTCGTTAAATAAAAAATCTATAAGAACAATGGCTCCTCTGTGTTAAGTGTGCACCATCATATGTATTTTTGAAACCATCTTGTAGAAACTATTTTCCAATTAATAGATCTTGGTTCATATAGTTTATGTTGCATTGATTAAAGTTGTTGAATCCCTCGTGGAGGGCCCCTGCATGGAGATTAGGTCTTTGACTCACTACAAGTAGATTTTATTTTATTTCTTAGATTTAATTTATGGATGCTTTGTTTTTATATTTTTAGGATGTAATTCAATGGAGTTCGCGATTAAATTGGTCTTTGCATCAGTAATTTCGTTTGCTTTATACCTAGCATAACTAAATCATTTTGTTTGCATTCTACCTAGTATAACTCAGTCATTTTGGTTCATAGTTTAGCTATTTCATAGCTTAGCAATCTTGTTCTTCTCTTAATTTTGCATTAAATGAAGTTACAATAGTTAAGAGTGATAATCTTTTCTTAGCATCTGAATTCAAGCATCTTTCATTTTCCAAGTAGATGAAATAGGATCTCCTTCACCTCCTTCCATGCTTTCATAATTAGCCTTGTTTAGCTGCAGCATAAAAATCCAAAAATAATTAAAAATATTTTAACTGAGTAGATTCATTAAAAAGAGTTAAGATCATTGTTCAAATACCCTACAAAGCTCAATTTAATTAGGATTAATTTTAGAATAATCAGTTAACAAATATCAAAGATAATACTCTAATATAGATAGTAACATCACTTCCATACTGATTCTAGATTTAGAGAGTAACCATAACATAAACACCTTAACGACATAAGTAACTTCTAACACGTATAGTGCACTTGTACTTCATCAGTTTACCTGCCCTGGTCGATAATTTACGCTTACATGTGAGAACATTAAATTGACTAAAAAATTAAACTATAATAAAACATTAAATAAACAAATAAAAATTATTTAAAATTAAAAATAATAATTAAAAATAAGATCTTAAAAAAAAAAACTTAAAAAGAGCATTTTAAAGGAAAAAAATAAAAATCAAAAATCAAAACACTGGAGCTGAGCCAAGCGAGGAGATAAAAATGACAAGTATATATATATATATATATATATATATATATATATATATATATATATATATATTATATATAATATATATATATATATATATATATAATATATATAATGAAATTGAATTAATTTTTTTTTAATAAAAAATCTTAAGATGATTTTTTTTATGAATTTTATGTTAAAAAATGATGACATTTTACAAGCACGACAGTAGGATAAAAAAACACTTAAAATGTCATCATCCTACTATCCTTCTTGTAAGATCCGATCTTGTAAATTTGTCCCATAAGAGCTCATAGCTACAACATGGTTTACTTGGGCTCTGTTATTGAGAGCATATGCAACCATGTTCTCCTTTCCTTTAATGTATTTGTTCTCAAATTCAAACTTAGTAAGGGTAGCCAACCATTTATATTGTCTAGCATTCATATTAGGTGGTCAAATAGGTACCTCATTCCACTATGGTCACTCATCAAAATAAATTTCATGTCAAGAAGATAATCCCTCCACATATTCATGGTATGAATAATAGCTGCCAACTCAAGATCATGAGTCACATAGTTTTGCTTGTGCTCATTTAGTTTCCTTGACTCATATCACACCACCTTTCCCTCCTGCATCAAGACTCCCACAAGTCCTCTCATGGAAGCATTGGTACATACCATGAACTCTTTATCAAGATCTACAATATTCATAATTGGGTCAATTGTAAAAAAAAATTAATATTTTTTAGCTTTTAATCTTAATTTGAATCTTAGCATCCTAATAGAAATTTTGAATTAGTATAATTTATTCCCTCTATTATCAAAATTACCTTTTATTATTCGTTTTATAAGCTATTAATAAGATATTTGATAAAATAGGTTTCGAACCATTAATTGTATTCACCTTATTACAATTATTTACTGTTATTATTTGGTTACATAGAAACTTAAATATTATAATTATAATAAGAATATTCAAGAAATAATTTAATAAA
>APFE031671434.1:2867-25512 GCA_000404065.3 Pinus taeda | reverse complement strand
GATTAGCAAATAATTTACTATCCAGTAGGAATTCTTTACTTATAGATTTTTGCCTAATTTAACTAATTTCTAGGAATAATAATAATTAAAAATATAGCAAGAATATTAATTATTTGAATGGTGTCATAAGATCAGAATTAGCCATTATAAATCTAACCGTTGGAGTCTCTGCCTATACTATTTAACTAGCTATGCTGGGTCAGTTCTTCAACTTGTCCTGACGATGAACCACACTGGTTGGTTTGAAATGCGTCGACAAATGATTATTTATGTGATTTCGCCGAAAATTCTCTAAACAATGTTATGGATCACAGAAGTCTAAATTCCTTAATTCCTCTTTCCATTCAAAGCTATTTACTTTCCTTTGTAATGATGTAATAGGATAGGTAGTCTGTGAGAAGTTATTGATGAGATACATATAGTAACCTACCAGCCCCATGAATGATTTGACCTCATCCACATTCTTAGGAGACGCCCATTCCATGATAGCCCTTATATTTTCTAGGTCCACTTTAATGCCTTCCTTGGAAATAACATGTCCCAAGCAATGTACCTTTGTCTAAAATAATTTGTTTTACTAATATTAGAATACAATTGATGCTCTCTCAATAATTTTAACATTATTTCAAAGTGTTTTGTATGTTATTCCTCATTCTTAGAACATATCAATATATCATCAATGGATACTATCACAAACTTGTCGACATAAGGATGCAACACACTATTCATCAAGCACATGAAAGAAGCTAGAGCATTAGTCAAACTAATAGGAACCACAACAAACTGATAATTCCCATACCTAGTCCGGAAAGCAATCTTGTAGATATCCTCATATTTAATGCATACTTGATGATATCCTGATCTGAAATCAACCTTTGAGAACACTATTTCTCCCTTCAACTAGACAAAAAAGTCATTGATCTTTGGAAATGGATACATGTTCTTGGTAATCACCTTTTTAGCTTCCTATAATCAATGCACAATCTAAGAGTACCATATTTCTTCTTCATAAACAAATTCGGTGCACCCCAAGGTGATACACTTTACCTGATGTATCACTTAACAAAAATTTCCTTCAACTTCAACTTCAATTCCACTAACTCTTGAGTGCTCATCCTATAAGGTGCCTTTGATGTTGGTGCCACTCTTGGTACCAACTCAATAGAAAATTTGACTTCCCTGTGGGGAAGAAAATCTAAAATCTATGTTGGAAATACATCTTGAAACTGCTACAAGACATGGAATCTCTTGAGAACTTCCACCTCCTCAACATCCTTACTCTAATCACTAGAAATATGAATTGCAAATAGTACACATCCCTTCTTCTAACTGCACTTAGATTTCATAGTTGTAATCATCCTAACCAATGTAGGCTTATTCTTTCCCTGCAAGATTCTCTTTTCCCCATTATCATCTAGGCACTCAATATCCTCATCATAAAAATCCACCTAAGTCTTATAGCCAACTCGACCAACCAAGTCTTTGCATGAATTTCTTTTCTCAAACCACACTTATCCACTAGGTGAGGATTAACATAACTATAATTGGATCCAGGGTCAATCAAAATAGAAACAACTTAATCGCTAAGCTTACCTTCCATCTCAGTAATGGATGCTTGGTGATCAATCTACTCTTGTCCACAACTGCATAAATTTGAGGATTGTTATGGGAAAAAACCCATCTATCTGCGCCTCTTGAGAACTGTAGATCTGAGGCCTATCACCCTAGTACAATGGTAAATACTTCTTGTGATGATCTTTGCCACAAATCCATTAGTACAATGGTCCCCTACCATCACCTCTATTTTATTTCTCTCTAAGTTGAGATCCATGTGCCTTCTCAACTGCATTATGCTTCTTGTAAGGAGCAACATTTTATTTCTCACCTGCATCCTAAGGTTTCCCCCGCTTCGCTAGCCATTTCCCTTTAACTTTCTCATTCCCCTTCAAAAAATGTTCAGGCTTAGCTTTATTCTTTGATTGCTCATAAAAATGCTTAAGTTTCCAGATGGCTTCCTCCAACGACCGAGGCTCATCAAATTCAATTTGATCTCTATATGCTGATGAAAACCCACTAATGAACCTTTGAATCTTTTCTTTCTCATCCTTGAGGTAAGGAACATACCTTGACACCTCCATAAACCTTCTAGTATACTCATCATCTGTCATAGAACCCATATGTAGCTCATAAAAATCCTTAACTTTTTCACCATAATATCTCTCATATAAGTACTTCTTCTTGAAGAGGGTCTCGAACTCATCCCAAATCAACTATTCTTCTTGAATTCCTTTGACATTATTGATGTCTTCCCACCAAATATATACTTTCCCTTTAAGATTTAAGGTGGCTATTTTAGCTTTCATGTTCTCTAAATAGTTATGCAACCTTAATAATTTCTTCATCCCAAGCAACCATGCCTCTACATATTTTTAATTCTTCATCTCTCCATCAAATGTACAAGGCTTGAATTTCTTCAACTCTTTGGGCAGGTACTCACTCCTCTTATAAGGATGATGGTGATGATGTCTCCTGGATGAGGAACTAGAATGAAACTGATACAAATTAGTCCTCCTATTAGGTGTATCCAATGATCTTACACCTTTGATTGTGTCCCCTCTATCCAACCTGTATCCTGACCGCAACTTCTTGCCATATGCCCCATTAGTATTCTCTTCTTGTTCTTAACTAATCCTCAGTTTTCCCTGCCTCTGCAAGTATGAAAAACTCTAA
Organism: Pinus taeda; assembly: GCA_000404065.3. Classification (NCBI taxonomy): domain Eukaryota; kingdom Viridiplantae; phylum Streptophyta; class Pinopsida; order Pinales; family Pinaceae; genus Pinus; species Pinus taeda. The sequence goes on along the minus strand of APFE031671434.1, from coordinate 22,782 downwards.
AGTATAATGGCATTAACCTCTGATTTATTTTCCTAAGCCCTTGCAAGTCTTTACTAAGCCTCAACCAACATGTTATTGTCTTCCTTGCAAATTATGATCTCTGCATTTAAAATCCTCAACGTGTCTGATATATCAGGAGAATACTCATCTCCTTGATGCTCAACTAATCTATATGGGGAGTCACATGAATTGTAGTCCACCCTTTTTCTCGTCATCTCTAATCCTCTTCTTCCTACAAACATGCCATGTCAAATAAACCAAATAGATACCATAATCAAAATCATACCTTAATGATGTTCATTGGAGGCTTATCTCATCTTAAAAATTAGTCCACATTAGCATGACACATGTATAATCACAATCATATAAATATACCAACATCATGCATGACAATACCTACTGCATACCATGACCTCATGCATGACAACCATAACCATGACAATGCAAACATAATAACATCCGTCTATCCCATCCAGTCCAAGTGTTTGAACCATGCTTTGATGCCAATATGTAACCACCCCTCTCATATCTACCCACTTTCACAGGCCTACCAAGGAAAACATGAGCTGAGGGCTACTATGACATGACTCAACCTCATAAGTACAATTAAGGAAGTGGGATCAATAAACCACAACTTTACTAACCCTCCTTAGGAGCTAAAGTACCCCTAGGAGCTAAACAACCACTCTAGGTGCCATAACCCTGAGTTAACTTGCCCTTTTAGTGATATGGACTCCTATTCACTTCATAACAAGGAAAGCTAGTTACTGTAACCCTCTAGTCGCATGGATAACCCTACCTCCCAATGACTGCAGTTTAAATTTCCTAGTTCTGATCATGTGACCCTGGAATCTGAGCCACTTTTCAGGGCTACTATCCATACCTCTCCCCAAAACTTTATAGAACTTTCAAAAATGAAAAATGACACCAGGAAAATTCCATTAATACCAAAATTAGTCGATAACTTGACCTAACTAGGCCTGACCATGATAGATATTTTGTCAAACACATAGTGAACATGAAATCTATAAGTCATGAATGCATATCTAAACATAGAGATTTTATACTTATATGAGAATCATCAAGGAGGTGTAATATCCTCTCAAAGTAATGGAAATAACATCTATTAAGTCATTCATTCAATAACCATTCATTTACCAATCAAAACACAACAAGAGCCATAACTGAAATCTATCATAAAACCATACTTATAACCAACATATAACCAGAAAAATAACAATGATAGAATAGTCATCAAAGCCACATCATAACAAGTACATTTACTCAAAAAATACAAGAGGAAAATAGTTCTTATTAACGTATGCAAAAGCAATCTAGGTCAAGGAATTCCATGTACAACGCGACCATAAATTGGGCTGAACCAAATATTTATTTCAACCAATCACCCATATGTCATATTCCAAGCATGAATGTGGGGTATCCTGGGATAAACCGATACATAAAAGCCCAAAGGAATGAAGAAGTTAAACCACCTCCACCCTCACACTATCATGATCTCACATAAACCGGTCCTGAGATCATAAAACCAAACCAAGCTTGGATGCCTCAGAATTCCTTCACCATCCCTTGAGAATTTTTTCCTATCTCCACACACTTGTTGAGGGCTTCCTAGAGAAAACCATTTCCATTCCAACCCTTGGTATTTTCCTGAGACCACCTCACCCGAATCCAAAACCTTCTAGCAATCCAAAGCTTAACCAAGAATGAATCCCATCACGCCATGGCTATCTAGGAGTTGGTAAGGCAAGGCTAAAACCATTGTCAAACTAGGAAAAACCAAATGACAACAAGAGAACCAAATACACACATGCATGTACCATGCATTCCAAAACTAGAAAGGAAATCATAAATGCAACTCAATACGTGTAAGTAATCCAACTATAATTGCTTGATCCAAGTCTTCCTTTCTTGATCCTTTCTTTCCTTTTCTTTTTTTTGCTTTCTTGTCCTTCCTTTACTTCTCCTTGCTTTCCTTTCCTTTCTTTCTTTCTTCCTCCTCTTGGTGCTTTTCTCCTCTTTGAAACCTATTTCCAAACTAAATTGAGAAAAGGCTCCAAATTGATGCTCTGGTGCCTTTTTATTGTTGAAGCCTCTAATTTCTTCATTTTCCCTCTATTTTCCTTCTATTTCTTCCTCACATGCAACCTGAGACCTTTCATCTCCCTTTTCTCCTATTTTCCTTTATTTTCATAAATAAATGCCAATACTTGCCACTTTGTCTTTCCAAAGCCTTTTCCAATTTCCTTAGCCATAATAAACAATTAGTGATTCCAACTAGGATGTTTTTCCCAACATTTAGCTTGGAATATGTGTCCCATCACCTTGGTCTTATTTTTCCTTTATTAACTTTATTACATGAAATTTTAACCCAGGGTTGCTACAATAGCTTTGTAACATAAGAATAATATGTGATAACCATAAAATGAAGATTCACTTCTGAATAATCTGAGATGACCTATGTGAACTCTGGTTCTGTAAAAACTACTACAATTCATGTAATGACCCAACTTGAGTCATTGATTATTAGCATGCTTACGAGACGTGTGTATGATAGCTACATACACATGCATTGCAGGCAATGCACTAGTATACGTACTAATTTAATCATATAAATGTCTATGCAAGAAAATGAATTAGTTTTTTAAAAGTATTAGTTAATACCTTATTTATTAAGTAGAACAATAAAATATATTTATTTATTTTATTAATTTTTATTTAAATAATAAATAATCATTATTAAAATGGACAAGATTTACCTTATTTCATAAATCTTTGGACAATTCACGATCTTAAAAGAAAATATACTATTCTCGAAGTCGGTTGAGATGATAAGGGTAAAATCTCATTTAATGCAAAATGACCAACTCGAGTGAAAATATCTTAATGGATAAGCTTAAATCTTGAGATTAATTGGAGGAAAGGGAGGTGGGGTTTCTGGGGAAGGGAGAAACTTTCCCTATATAAACATAATCGAAAGGAGAAGTAAGGGGGGGGGGGAAGAAAATCAGTCTGTCGGAGGGATGAGCAGGGATGAGCCGAGGGCTCGATTTTGGAACTGTAAATCAGGAAATTTTGAGCTGTTCTTGGAGTTTTGGGCACGGGGGCCAGGGGACATCCATTTCGGAGTCCTCTGGATCTGGGAACCACAGAGGTGGATTCCAGATAGGCAGGGAGGCATAAGTTGGTTTGGTAATGGATGCAGAAAACTTGGATCAACGTGATCAACACCAGACAGCAGAACTAGGAGAACAGGTACGCAAAGAATCAAGTACGCAGAGCAGAGAATCAGGTACGCAGATGCATTTAATTGATAGAATTTATTTGATAAAACTTAATATCAATCTATACAATCTTCATATTTTGAATGAAATGGAAAACCAGTCTTTACAATCTTTATATTTTGAATGAAATGGAAAACCAGTCAATGAAATGGAAAACCAGTCTTTACAATTCAAATTACCTATAGTGAACAGAGGTCTTGAAGGATGATTATATGATGAATAAAAGGTATCTAAACCCTCTGTGGGATATCAAAATTTCTCTATTGAAGTATCCCAGGCCATTTATGACAGTGACTATATTTTATGTGAAAATATACTACAAGAAAAGTCACAATAAATGTAAGCTACAAAAAATCATATTGATATCAAAGACATTAAATTCTTCTACAAAATTATAGCTTTATGTGGACAATCTACATCAATTATCAAGAAATATCAAAGGTGAGAAACATATACAACAGATCTGGACCTATGCTCTCTATGAGGGCATATGAATCCTTTTAGCACTATGATGTACATCTGTATGGAATTTTGCATCTGACTTGTATGGTATATCTCTCTCCTTTTGCTATAAAAATCTTTGTGACATGCTTCTTAGTGCAAATACAAATCTCACAGATGTGAAATACTCCTCACTCAAATGGACTACTATACCGAAGTATATTTCCAAGACATTTTGAATAAAGTATTTTGTGAAGATATAAAGTATTCTCCTTCTCAAACTACTACAAAAATCCTTAATTAGTACTCTTATTGTCATTCCATATTTAAAACGAAATAATTTAGGCATCCAAGTGTTTGATTTCCATTGCATTTTGAAGTTGGTTTCTAGGTTGAGTCCTAGAAGGACAATATAAATCCAAGATACATTGTGGTACAAGATGTAGGACAAAATGGAAGTTATGATATATATAATGTACAAGAGTTTTTCATGTCTATATACAATGGACAAGGCTTATATATATAGAACAAGTTTTAAAACATGTGAACTTATGATAATAGATCATCTTTGAAACAAATGGTAAATAATTCTCAAGGATCTAACATCAAGCCTAATGAAATACAAAAACGAAGAGTGAGACTAAAAAATTTGAAGCTATATCTTTGAAAATTTGATATAGTACAAGCAAGGAACGTGACAAGAAAATTCAAAATTATATGAAGTCCATATATGTAGTTAATAATAAGATCAATATTAGAAATGTTGAAGACCTGAGTGTAGTAGTGTATGGATAGAATTGAAATTTTGATTCAATTTATGCATGAATTTTGAAGCAAATATGAAGGATATACTATATCAATGAAGTTGACCTATTTTTAAAACAAATCAACCCAAAAGGAATTCCTTGGTTCATATCCTAGAAGTTGAAGAACTGTGAAATGACATATGAATCTCATCTATATATATAAAGCAACCACAAAACCCTAATCTATAGTACCTATGTTGGAAGAAAAGGACACATGTCAAAATAGTTTCTATACAAGGAAGGATAAGTAATGTTTAATATGGTATGTATATTGTTTGCAACTAATATGCTAACTTTAGTACATATAATATCAAGTAGGTCATGAATGAATTGTTCTCCTTAAAGATAAAGAAATGTTAGGATAAGGTTTTTGTATATTGTTGATATAATAAGTATTTCATTGCATAAAATAGATAAAAATCATGTCAATAGTAGGGTTTTTTATCTAACCCATTAGCATGTGTGTATCATTTTGCAATGTCTGGTCTTGAGGACTATAATGAATCTAGGGTTTGTAGAACTTGTAATTTGTGAGGTCTTAAATACTTTTCGTATTTAGGGTTTGTAAACCTTAGAAAAACTTTTGAGTTAGGAAAACATAGAAGAGGAACCCTAACTAAACATTTTTGTTGTAAAATGAAAACCTATCTCTTGAGATTGACAAGAAGGAAATCATGTTAATGTGAGGATAAGGTTGATGAAAAGATCCAAGATTAAGAGGGAGTTGACTCTCTTCAAAAGGATAAGTATTCTATACCTACTTTATTTAGTTATTACTATTTTTATACACTTTTCCTTTTGTCCTTTAATAGTATTCTAACAAAGGTTGCAGGTCAAAACAAGATCTATCTACGCTTGATTAACAAAAGGAAGATTTGGAGAAACGTAGCAAAGCGCAATGATAAGAATAAAGTAGCTTGAAATATGAATCAAAGGAAGCCAAGGAAATAAGTTTACCTATCTCTAAGGAATATGTCAAACCTTGGATTGATACAATATTAATTGAAGCTTGAAAGAAAACCCAGAGAAGCATGAGAAGATGACTAACCTATGGTTATATGCTTTAGCAAGAAGATGAAGAATTTCGATATCATTGTACGAACAACTATTTGATTTGATCTAGGAACACATTGATTGACATTACTAATGTTGAAGGAAGTACTACTAATTGAAATCTTATATAATTTATTAGAAAACATGAAAGTATAACTTTTTCATGAAGATAATAGTATATGAAGGCTTTTGTGATCAACATTGTAAGAGTAAGATGTTTGAAAAAATACTTAATGACATGGTAGAGCTATGTGAAGATTGAAAAAATATCCAGGAAGGTCGAGTCTCAATATGATGTGATGTGACATAGGATCCCTACAAGCTACAACTATATCTCCATAGAATAACACATAGCTAATGAATGAGACAAGTTGAGGCTTTTGGTTATGTCTTCCTAGTTGAGAGGTGTAAGGATCTCCTCTGTGTTTTGAGAGGGAGTGATGGTGGACATCATATTCTCCATGTGTAATGCACTATGACAGGACTAACAATAGTAAGTCTAATAAAGGCACTGGTAGGGAGAATAGATGATTGGATAAGCATCTCAGACCTATACTCCTTGAGGAATGCTATCTAAGATAGGAGTAGTCCCGAAGACCGATACTCTTTGAGGATGGGGTATGGAATCGATGATAAGAGTTGTCTTGAGGAGGATTAATGTGATTTTAGGACTGGGAAACCAAGTTAAGAATAGTCTAGTAAGGACATACATGGTGAACATCTGGATGGGGTATGTGCCTTGAGAAGAAGTGGTGGTGTCCAAATGTATGCCTCCCAACATTGCGCTCTAATCTAGTGAAGAGTTAGAGCTTTCCAGTCAAGGCCTTTCTATTTTTTAATTGAATTGGTGGTTATGATGATGATGCTTATCAATCCAAACTCTTCTTATGAGAATATTTTAATTAGAGAGTATCCTTGTATCATGTTATGTAATTATGAATACCTCCCTAGTTAAGAGGGAGTGTTGAAAAATGTAACTAGGTTCAGTCTTCGTAATTATTATTGTGCTTATATCAATATGTATTTCATGTCAAATCAAAAAGAAAAAAAAAATAATTAATATTATTATTATTTTCTAGTCAAAACATGTTCTTCATGTTTCTAGGGTTTACTGATTCAATATGAAAATTTGTGATGAGTCAAATTCCCATTTGGACTATTTGTAAGAAAAAGAAAAAATATTTTGAGTCAAAAGAGTCAATTTTGTTGCCGTAAGACCAATTCGGCCCTCCAGGTAGAAAATGTAGTCATCCCATAAGTAGTGACTCTTCATATGGTCAAACAACTATATATTGGCAATTGTGCTCCATGTTATCACTCCTTCAGATCTCCAAGGCTGAGAAAGAGTCCAACTGAGGTAACCACAGACCAATCTTTTAACTTGGTAGCTAGCCCGACTAGGTAGGAGAGGGCTTTCTCCAAAGGATCACAGCTAAGAGGGCTAGATAGATTAGGGTTTTAGGCTAGATGTAAAGTGTAGATGTTTGTTTGATTTGATTTTGGTTGGGTTGTTGGAAGAGGATTAGGTCAAAAAGACTAGGTCAGAGAAAATGAGGGTATGATTGTAGACATCTGATGGAACAGGGTATGTAGGCACTCAAACACTTTAAGGTTATGAAATGAGATGGATAAGACTCATGAGGTTCTAGAAAGAGCAAGACAAGCCTGTATTCTTTCTAAACTAAAGAAACTGGAAAAACTATGTAGATTTCCCCAAAACATAGCATATAAAATGTATTCTCCTTATAGACTTGAAAATCAACATATCAAAGAAGTGAATTGCAATATGGGAGTAGAAAACATTCAAACATATGCAACATAAGAAGAAACTAAGTCAAAATTCCATACCACAGGTATTCCACCAAAATAGCTGCAATTCATTCATTAAATTCTACCAAACACTGATTACACTAGTGTCTCTGATCAATAGCCAAACATCCAACTGATTCCAACCTTTTCTTACTTCAAATGATGAAGTATTTATACAAATTCTAAATAAAATATCTTGATAAAAATCTCAAGATCTTCTTATAAATATCCTAAACTATTTTTCACAAATAGAAATGAAATGTAGGACATTAAAAACTAATGTATTTACTTGGCACTATCATTATGGATTTTTGTCGACAAGGAAGAGAAATTCAAATTTGATTGCAACTCTTGGTTGATGAGGTGGCTAATCGTCTTTGAACATTTTCCTCCTGAAATCCTACAAAATAGGGTCCAATAATCCCTTGTATATCTCAATCCGTGATAGATATGTAAAAAGTGAGAGAGTTTATTATAGATAAATATATTCTTGAGATAAACCTCTCTCAGTTTCCCAAAATTCAGCTCCATCTGTTCCCAATATTCTTTGCAAAAGCTTGAATGAAACAAGACTTTACACAATCCGAAAAATAGGTTGTAAAGATGTACATGTATCTCTCATTTTATAATATATGTATAACATTTGAAGTAGGTTATTGTACTTTGGCATCTTAGAAACACACACCTCCTCAAGTTTCTCAATATCCATCTCTTATTGGCCACAAAATGTTCTGCAAAGTTATGACTAAACAAGATAATTTGGGAAAATATGTCTAAAACTTCATATGTATATCCAAAACCATAATAGCTGTAGAAAACTAAGAGCGATTTTTGTACATGAGGATGTTTACAGAAAAAACCTCTTTCAATTTCTGAAAATCCGTCCTCATTGGTTTGGAAACCATGTTTTAAATCAATATGGTGTATAAGAAAAAGCATAGTTTTAATTGATCATGAGATAAATGAATGACATGGATGCGGGAGGTGACATGGCAATTGGGGAATGGAGGGTAACATAACCAGGAGTACATGGGAAAAGGTCAAGGGAGGTAGATGGAGTGTAGGTGAGTGGGTTTTTTTACTAGGGAAACCATTTGTGAGACAAATTTTACATGATGACCTAGGTGGAATGATAAAAATTTTGACATAGGACACTACTATGATATAAAATATGATTTTTGATCACTGATGGTAGTATGCAAATACTGAATCTAACACTAAACATTTTTGGAAACCAATTCGATTTTTATGCAATAAACAAGAAGAAAATAAAAAATTCAAAGGAGATAAAGAAAAAAGTAAAAGGAAATAGAAATATCTATTGTTTTCCCTAATATGTCCACACATGCAATATTTCTTGTGGTATTTCATAGATAGTATAGGGCCAAAATTGTAGGGCCCAAAATTTCAAGAAGAGGCTGAAATTTTAGGAATTGACCAAAATTCAGATTTGACTAGGGTTGACTATCATTTGTTAATATGGTTTGAAGGAGGGTTGTCTTGGGTATATGTGGAAGTTTTTTTCTTTTTCTTAGGTCTTGGATATCTCACTTTGATGTGATTCTATAAGAAGAGAAATTGTTTAGGTTTTCCCCCTTGTGGGGTTTTTCCTTGGCTTGGAGCCTAATTTCCCGTGTTCTTTGTCTCTTATGATCTTCATATTTTTTATTTTGATAATTTCTTGATGAATAAGAACATAATAAATTAAATAATAATCCAACAACCATTCACAAGTAATTATCGAGTAAGAGAAATCACCTTAATTTGCATGCATTATGATTTCTCAATAATGGCCACATTCTTTTGATAAGGCATCTCAAGGTCTTTGGTTCCCCCTTCTATGCATCGATTCATAAGGAAAAAGAAGAAAGCTTGATGCAAGGAGTCAAAAGTGGATCTTATTAGAGTATTTAGATACCACCAAGGCATATCATATTTATGATGAGGTAAAAATAAAGTTTATTATTTCTAGACATATGGTTTTTCTTGAATCTTGCAAGAATGACAACACTATTGTGTGGCAGCCTAATCGTTTGGATAGATTCAACCATGTAAAAAAATAATATGAATCTGATAATGAAATTCCACACCTTTAAGGGGAGAATATCTATTTTAGAACAATTTTTGGAATCTCCTTATGAAGCATCATCTCCTTATCATGAAGTTTCAACCACTTCTTCAAAGCAAGAAGGCCTTTGAGTGATGTGATTGAGAGGATTATAAGGCTAAATCTTGATCCATTCCCTTCTCAATCAGTGGAGTAACCTAGAAAATAGCATAATTATCCCCCAAAATGGCTTGCAAAAACACTTGAAGGTGTTCATCTTGATGAGGTCAGAAAGATACGAACTAGAAGTTCCATAAAAAAATGGAGGAGATGTAGATAATTATGATTTAGTTGATGTAGATGACAAGATGTTTTATATGATTGTGAATTGAATTTATCTACCAAAATTGAACCAAATTTATTTAAATAAGTTTCTTCTCCTTATGAATGGAAAGAAGCAATGTAGACAGAGTATGATGCTCTCATAAAGAATGGAGCTTAGAAGTTGTTAGACCCTCTATTTAGAATGAAATGAATTGGCTACAAGTGGGTCTATAAGATAAAGTACAAATCAGATGTCTCACTTCAAAAGCAAAGAGAAATTCTCATGGAAGAAGGTTTTTCATAGAAATAGTGTGTTTATTAAGAAGAGACTTGTACCCCCATAAACAATTTGGGCCACCAACCAAGCTCTCTTTGACTTGGTAACTAATAAAAGTTGGAAAGTTCATCAAATAGATGTGAATAATTCTTTCTTGAATGGATTTTTAAAAGAGAATGTATTCATGTTTCAATTGGAATGTTTTGTTGTAAATAAAAAAAGAATAAAAAGTATGTAAAATTATCAAATCCTTATATGTCCTAAAACAAGTGCTACTAGCCTAGTATGAAAAGTTAATTAAGAATATTCTGCAATTGAATTTCAAACACCTTAATCTTGATGATGTAACTCTATTTGTCAAGAAAGTTGGAAAAACTAATGTATATCGTGAGGTATATGTAGATGATATTTTGATAACAGGGAACAATGACCCCTTATAAATTCAACTACACTTGGATACAGGATCAAGAATTCATAAAATTAGTCAATGACTTTTGGAAGGCTCATCCCATTGATAGAGAGGCCTCTCTAGCAAAAGGGTTTTGTAGCAATCTCACCTTGCTAAAGCACATAACCATCAATTGGGAAAGGGAAAAGAATAGAAAGGAATCTGAACTGCTCACCAGCATTGAAGCTGAGCTGTTCTCTCTATAGGATGACAGGAATTTGGGATTTATCTCGGGGGAGGAGAAAACCCGACTGATCGAGCTGGAAAACCAAAAAGCAAACATTCTGAGATTAAGGGAAGAATCCATTAGACTGAGAAGCAGAGCCACATGGCTGAAAGCGGGAGACGAAAACACAAAGTTCTTTCAGAACTATGCTAAAGGGAGGAAAGTCTCAAATACAATATGGAATCTCCCTATGCCTGAAGGGGGACACGCAAATACCTTCAACAAGCTCTGCCAGCTAGGTACAAACCACTTCAGAAGCATATACAAAGCTTCGCCTGGAACAAACCTGGCTGAAATTATCAATTTAGCAAACCATTTCCCCAGATTTGTGAATGAGGAAGATGCGGAAGAGCTCACAGCTCCGGTCACCATGGAGGAATTGGAGAGCACTTTAAAATGGTTTAAAAAAGATAAAAGCCCCGGCCCGGATGGATGGACCATTGAGTTCTACCTAGCCTTCTTTGAACTTTTGGGCCAGGATTTGCTGCGGGTGATGGAGGAAAGCAGATCATCGGGCTGCTTATATCATGCTATCAATTCTACTTTCATAGCCCTCATCCCCAAGTCAGACTCACCTTCCTCCTTCGACAGTTATCGTCCTATCTCCCTGTGTAATTGTCTCTACAAAATTATCTCCAAGATCATTGCCAACCGTCTCAGGCCCATTCTATCCAAGCACATTGCCCCCCAGCAATTTTCTTTTCTAGAAGACAGACAAATTCATGAAGCCATTGGATCTGCTCAAGAGGCCCTGCACTCTATTTGGTCCAAACACCTAAAATGCATCCTCCTCAAGATTGATCTATCAAAAGCTTTTGATCGGGTCAACTGGCTATACATCAAAATGCTTCTCATCCATCTCGGTTTTCCTCTTGCCCTTATCAATTGGATCATGGCCTGCATTATGACCCCTTCCTTCAGTGTGCTCATCAATGGATCGGCATCCCATTTCTTTCACTCTGAGAGGGGTCTTCGACAGGGATGCCCACTCTCCCCTCTCCTTTTTCTCTTGGTCATGGAAGGTTTGAGTCGACTGGTCATTGCTGCCAAAAGAGAGGGAACCCTCAGTGGCCTCAGAATCACAGATGAGTGCTATCTTACACACCTCCTCTTTGTAGATGATGTACTCATCCTTCTGGATGGAAGCATCCGAGACTCGCTAACTTTCTCTCGAATCCTCCAACTATTCATGAAGGCCACAGGCATGATGCTTAACCAGCAAAAATCCACGATTACTTGTGCCAGAACCTCGGTAAATGAAGATCAAGCTGCCCTACAGGTGTTTCCCTTTACCATTCATCCTCTGGACAGGGACCTTAAATATCTGGGGTTCTGGCTTAAGCCTAATAGCCAACGAATTGCAGATTGGGTCTGGTTAGTGAACAAGGTGGAGAAAAGACTAAATGGTTGGAGTCACACATATCTATCCAGGGATGGACAGTTAGTCCTCATTAAATTTGTGCTGGAAGAAACCCCAGTCTTCTGGATGGCACTAGCTTGGATCCCCAGGAATATCCTTGCTCGTCTTCAACAAATCTGCAATAGATATCTCTGGGCGGGAAGCCAGGATAAGCACATTTTTGCTTGGATTGGTTTGCATAAGATAGCTATCCCAGAAAGGTGGGGAGGCTGGGGCCTAAAGGACTTTCCTTTATTTGCAAAAGCTCTGGCAGCTAAAATGGGTTGGTCGCTACTAACTATCCAAAACCTATGGGCCAGATTATCATATCATAAATACATTTGGCCTCAGAATATTCTGGACTGGGTAAGGCTACCAAATTGGAACAGATCAGGAATATCATCGGTTTGGAAAGCCTTACTATTCTCCCTGCCCCTAATAAGGGACAACCTGGTCTGGAGAATAAATGATGGATCTCTGGCAAGAATTGGGATGGATCCATGGATCGGCAGTGGAGGAAGACATACCTTATCACCTAATCTAATACAGTACCTACACTCCCGGGATATTAAAGTGATTGCACAAGCTGCTGATCATGCGAATTCGGGGATCTTTCACCAAGCTTGGATGCTGGCACAGCAAATGAATCTGCCACACAGATGGCACCAGGAATGGCAGGATTACTGCGCCACCCTGACCAAGTCGCACATCAGAATCAGGGATGGTGCTGATGAATTAATATGGAGTCAGGCCAAAAATGGGAAATATTCCCCTAAAGCTGGTTATATATCTCTTAGCGACCACAAAAAGCCAGATCATGTCCCTTCCTGGAGTCAAGGCATTTGGAAGTTAACTGCCCCGCCCCGACCTAAAATATTCTTTTGGTGTGTATTGCGGGATAGGATTCCGACTGGGGAACATCTAATGGGCAGATCACTTCGTGGGCCATCATGGTGTGTGATGTGTAAAGCAGCATCTGAAACCACCGAGCATCTCTTTCTAAGATGTAGCGCCTCTCAGGACCTTTGGCGATCCCTCTCACATCACCTCTCTTTCACCGGCATCTGGGAGGGTGAAAACTTGATTGAAGCATGGGAAAATTGGGTTCAAAATCACAAGGGAGCGAAGGTAACTATCCTACCAATCCTTGTCACTTGGCATACTTGGAAGGCTCGGAACCGAAATATCTTTGAAGACAAACCTATTTCTTGGTCGTTGATTGAAGCTGCAATCTCCACGGCCTTTAAGGAGCTTCTCGACCCACAGCCCCCAAAGGCTCGCCATCCTCAGCCTCCCCCATGCATTGACAAAAATAAGCCTTGGGCTTATTTTGATGGGGCAACGAACCAACAAAGCTGTGGGGGAGGGTTCAAGCTGTACATAAATGAACATCACCATTATTCAGTAAAAACTGGTCTGGGCCCTGGAACAAATAATTACGCTGAGCTGATTACTCTTCGACATCTTCTCCATTTTTCCCTTCATCACCATTGCACCAGCATCAACATATATGGGGATTCAAAAATTGTTATTAATTGGTTCAACGGCACATCTGAATGTCACATCCACACACTCAGCATCATACTAAATGAAGTTTTTGTGTTCAAGGCAGCATTTAATAACATCATTGTTTCTCACATATACAGGGAGCATAATGGACTCGCTAACAAATTATCCAAGGAGGTCGCGCTGATGGACAGAGGCATATGGGAGGTCACTGAGGTGAAAGAACAGAATGAATTCAAATACTTTCACCGGCCTTACATAGACCAAGGATATGAGCTCGCACCAAGACCTTAACATGCTACACAGTTTTTTGTTTTTTGATCGACAGAAAATGTTTATACATGATGAACAGAAAATGTAATTATTATATGATATTGTGGTTTGATATCAGCCCTATGAAAAGTTGTAAACAGTTTAAAATTTTGATGAACCCATAGTGCTATGCACAATATTTATGTAAATATGGAACACTGTCATATATACAGTGGGAACCGCATATTCGTAAAGCATCTACAATATGTAATTTTTCCAATATAATGAAAAGTTACGGATTTTTCCAGTGGGAAAAAAACAGGGAACAATGAAAATTATATTGAATCCATAAAGAAAAGGTTGAAGAAGGGATTTGAGATGATAGATTTGGTACATTTTTAGTACTACTTGGGCATTGAAGTGCTCAACATACAAAGTATAAATTCCTCTCCCAAAAGAAGTACATTGAAGAATTATTGAACAATGTTTGCATGGCTATTTCCAATCATTTATCTACTCCAATGGAATAGAATATAAAACTCACATCAAAAGAAGGGAATGAATTTAAGGATGCAACCAAGTACAATCAACTTATGGAGAGTTTTATCTACCTCGCCACTACCAAACCATATATTTCAATTTTTGACAGAATTATTTCTAGATTGATGTAAAATCCTTGTGAAGGACATCAGTTTTCTACAAGAAAGAGTTCTAAAGTACTTGAAAGGAGTGCAAGGATTTGGATTTAGATATTCACATGTGGATGATTTCAACTTGATTGGATATTCTGATTCATACTTTGACAGAGAAATAAAATGGAGTATATACTTCATGTTATCTTAGGAGTCTTGGATCAAGAGTTGTCTCTTGGAGGTCACACAAACTGTAAGTTGCAACAAATTCCATGACAAAGGAAGTTGCAAAAGCAACGAAGAAGATTATGCAGCTCGATAAATTTATTGAAGAATTGAAGGATAAACAAGTGAATTCTACTCCTCTTATGATTGGTAATACTTTTTCAATCAAGTTGGTTAAAAATTTTGTATTCCATGATCAAACCAAACACATCAACGCAAACTAATCAATTGATTCAATACATCTAGAGGCCAAGACTATTCATCTAAGACATTATTCCACAAATGAGAAAATTGCAGATACCTTCACTAAAGAATTTAGAAGAGAAAAGTTTAAAAGATTCAAAATGATGCTTAGGTTCACTAATGCCCCTTTAGATTAAGGGGGAAATTGTTAGACACCTAATCCTTAGGTATTTGGTGAATTGAGAATATTTTGTAAATAGGTAAATATGAAAAATCTGAAATTGTTAGAATAGGAAGAGACATCGAATATATATATATATATATATATTAATATATATATAATATATTATATTATATATATATAATATATATATATAATTCAATCAAGTTTGGGAGTTACCTTAGTAGTCTAACATCCCTAGATCATGCTACCAATCTAGAAAGGAAAGTTGAAAATAAACATAGGTCTACTAGAAGATTGGTCACTAACAACTATAGAGAACATCATGCTCCATCCCCTAACCTCACTCAATCGAAAAGGTTGACACCTTAGAAAATTGATGAAATAAGAGAAAAAGTATTATGTTTCAATAGTGATAACAAGTATAATAAGGGGTATAATCTCATTTGAGAATAAATTATTCTACATAGACTATGAAGAGGAAGAACATGAAGAATTGGAATTGTCACAAGATTTAGAGTTATAAGAGATTAATCCATAAATATCTTGTCATATGGTAAGAGGATTCACACCACTACAACATAATAGAGATTGCTAAGATTCAAACAAAGCAAGATATAAATTATAAAAAAAAAAAATCAAATGGATTAGCATGCAAATAAGCAAAAAATACACAAGAGGCAGGATGATAGAAAAAAACTTTTTCTTGAATTTCGAAGAGAAAAAAAACATTGTTTCTCCTTAGATGATATAAAAAAGAAGAGGGAGTTAAGCAATATCACTCTATTGCAATCTCATTAAACAAGGTCCTCCCCCCTGTAGGGTCTCTCTCAATACGAAGAATCTTGCAACCTTCTCAAATGGTGAAAAACTTTCCAAATGTGGTAATGTTGGCACTTACAATGCTTAGGTCTTATTGGGACCCTAGTAATAGTTAGGAAGCATAAAATTATATTCATTTATGTTTTCAAATTCTTGTGCTTGGGTTTGTACTTATATTTTTTTCTCCTATAAATCTATCTCAAATTGTGAATGGAGACCAATCCAAGAGTATATTTTCATGCATGAAGGGATATTTGGGATATTAAAGGACTTTTAATTAATAATACTGCACTCGTAATGAACCTCAATGGAACTTGAGTTTCAATTTCTATGGGATATGGTCATTTATTATGTTGAAAGTTGGTGATACTTCTTGTCTCATAGATCCATGTGACTATTGAAGAAATAGTCATGTATATCGCCCAAAAGTCACAATATGAGTTTGTGTGGATGAATTAAAAGCAAATTTTTCATAAGTCTTTCAGTGCTTTTAAACTATTGGTTTAATTTGCCTTTGTAATTTTTTCCATGTTATGTTGATTACCTTTCCAACATCACCTAAATTACATTCTGAGTGATTTTTAGATGATAATTGTTTCCCTCTAAAGTGTGAGGTTAGAAGAAAATTTATAGCCAAAATACATCATCATTTTACGTACCGAATTATGTCAAAATTAAACTTGAGAGAGAGAGAGAGAAACCAAGGAGGGAAGGATTTCTTGGAGGAAATGAGGCAAAATCCACCTATAAAACATGAATCCATGGCAATTTATTTTATTTATACAAAAAATTGTAGTCATTACCCATACCTATGATAATTATAAAAAAAGATATGATTACAATACATGACAAGATGTTCGATGCTAATTTTTGAGATGCTTAAGGGAATTGTAGTTGGTGATATTGTGAAGAAGAAATATACATCACCCACAATGACGTTGAAAACAAACAAAATAATTTTAAGGAGAGCATCCCATGGAACCTGAGATAAACATGAGTGTTCACACTAAATAGCCAAACCTAGGGGTCTTCAACTGAAATTGGGAACCGTAAATATCATTAGGTAAGTCCCACCTTATTGTGAGAATGTGTTGGTGTTAAACTGTTGGAAATAATACTAAGAGGGGGGGTGAATTAGTATTATCACTTCAATAATTTTTCATTTCCCAAACAGATTTATATAAACTTCTTCTATGAAGTGAACTAGCGTGTACATGCTACTATTATTTGAGAAACCAACGTATACCCAGAGAATGTATGATTTAATCAATTTATCATGTGTTGATCTTTAATCAGTGCATCAATAACTTGTTAAACAATGAAGTAAAAACATAATAAACAGTCACACATAAGCAACACACATGAACACCAAGATTTAAGGTGGAAACCCAATGCGGGAGAAAAACCACCTATTGTTTTCATCTCTTTCTTCTTTTAATAATAATAAAATCTATTTACAATCTTGTATTGGTGCAGATTCATACTAATATGTAGGCACCCACCTGCAGAAGGCTACAACCTTCTCTCATTTTCCAGCTTCTACTGGAAGGGAGCTACAACCCTAGCTCTTGTACTAGCCAATGTGTTTAATAGTATGTAGGCGCCAACCTAAGAGGACTACGAACTTCTCTCTTCTTTTAGGGACCACGTTTCATAAATTTTCAGATTGGATGCTCCTCGCACACAAAAATACAAATGAAGACCTCGTTTCATCAAATTTTCATACTGGACCCATTATAACTTTCAAAGTGCATCAACCAATACTCTGTTAGGTCCCTATAATACTAGTGATGCCCCCATTACTATTATAGTTGTATCACTTATTAATATTGTTGTGCCCCTATTGTCCCCATATTATTATTATTATGCCCCATAGAACCCCTCTATTGTTATTTTTGTGCCTTTATATTATTATTGTTAGGTTGGCTTGGTTATATTGTGACCCCTTAGACTCCTATATATAGAAAGCAGGTTTTGTCACTTGAATCATCCAAGAATTATTCATTTGTGTAATGTAAAGGAGGTTTCCCCCTCGAAGAGGTTGAATTCTAAGGTGTTCAACTATATTTTCTATATTTTTGTGAGCTGGTTTCATAATATTTGGTATCAGAGCTTTGGATTCTAGGGTTTCGCTGCTCCAAATAGGTCATCGTGGAATTTTCGCTATAACTTTTTTTTGTGACATTTCAGAAGCGAAAAAAAAAAACCATTTGAGATGAAATCATGCTAAACCTCAGGTCCTAATTTCAGAGCTTTTTGCACTATATATGCCGAGATATTATCTGAGGAATTTGGCCTTTTTGCTGACTCCTGAATTACATTCCAAACAGGTGACCTTGGGAAAATCGTCATAACTTTTGCTTCGAGCATCAGATTGAAATTTCGTAAGACGTTGCAGAAATAATAATGAGTGTAGTTTCTTGTTTATATTTTTTAGATACTAAGGTCAAAACAGTGACACGTGGCACTTCATACAAGTTCACTCTTTTGGAAAGGTCTGTAATCAGGACACCTTGGGAGATTGTGCATATCTTTGCCTTGGAGAATCTAAATTCGCTCAGACTGGTGGCATTAGAAAGAGAAGACAGAGGGCTATTGTAGGTCACAATTTCACAACTATATGATCCGAACTTACAGAGATACATCGGATTAAATATCGAGCTCCTACAAAGTGAAAAAAGGTGTGTAGTTTTTTTTTAAATTTTTGCATAAGTTTGGTTTGAAAAATTAGTTTGAAGGAATTCAAAGGGCATAGTAAAACATTATTATTGGTAATTGATGCCTCGAGGAAAGAAAATGCAAACACCTAGTAAGCAACCTAAAAGTTCTAGCATGACTCATGAAGAAAAGGAAGAAATGCAACATGATATATCAAAATTACGAGACCAAGTGCAACAAATGTCACTTGCACAAAAAGTAACAGAATCTAAGATGGATGGTTTAAAGAAAGATCTAGAAGCTAATATGGATGGTTTAAAGAAATGCATAGAAGCTAAGATGGATTGTTTAAAGAAAGGCATAGAAGAGAAGATAGATGGCATGGAAGCTAAGATGAATGGCATGGACGCTAAAATGGATGGCATAGATGATAAGATGGAAGAAATGAAGATAAATGTGAATAAGTTGCTACAAGAAATGGTCACTAATGGTGAAAGGGTAGTAAAAGAAACTCATGATGAGAACAAAATAAATGCTAATCATGATTTCATAGACTTTAATGTTGGATTGAAGACCCACCATATTCCAAAAATCGATATGACGAAGTTTGATGGCAAGGATCCCACAACTTGGATACTATAGATGGAGCAATTTTTCAATCTCAATAATGTGCAAAACACACAAAAGGTATGTATTGCAACTTTATATTTGGAACCAAATCAGTTTGTATGGTACCAATGGCTTTGCTCTCATAAAAAAATTATCACTTGGGCAATTTTTATGAAAGAAATGACAGCACATTATGAGGATACAAAAAGCAACAATTTTTTTAGCCAATTGATAAGTCTCCAACAAAAGGGTTCAATGATGGAGCACATTGAGGAGTTCCAAAAATTGAACATAAGGGTAAAACATATTCCAGAGGAGCATAGGATTGATGTGTTCATAGGGAATTTAAAGGATAATATCTAACATGATGTTTGCCTTTGGGAACCTGATTCATTAGAGAAGGCATTCAGGTTAGTAAGAAAAATGGAAAGCAAAATTATGGCAACCAAGAAGCATACTAGTCAAAACTATAAAGATGGAAGTGTTGTTACCCCTAGCCTTCCACAACCTATAAGGTTGACACCACAACAATTGGAATAAAAAAGAGCAAAAGGGCTTTGTTACAGTTGTGATAGCAAATACACTAAAGCTCATAAGTGTGCTAAGAAGAAATTATTCTACATAGATTGTGAAGAGAAAGAAGAAAAGGAGCAAGAAAGGTCAAAGGAAGAGGATATACTCCATGAACAAAGCCTAGATAAAGAAGAAATGAATC
>APFE031671423.1:0-15927 GCA_000404065.3 Pinus taeda | reverse complement strand
ATGAGTTTTGTTGAGCCCACCCTGCTCACGATGGACGTATTGGTTAATTTGGCTCAGAAAAAATATTAATTTAAAAAAAAAAATCTACTTCATTAAACTAATTTAATATGAAAATTTTCAAGGAAAAAAATTTAACTTACCTTTCAATTGCGAGGATTCTTCGTTGAATATGTTGTTGATAGCACTGTAGCTACTCCACAGATTCACATATCTTTCAACGAACTTCAGAAAACCTTGATTTGATGTGAGTAATAGTGATAATTGAATTTAGTATATAAGTGAAATTACGGAGATGTTTTACCATACGGTTAATGTGGGATAATTTTTTTTTTTTTTAATTTAACATGTTAATTTCTTATGGCGACAAAGAAAAATATGATAAAACGAATATTATAGAATTGTTTTACAATGGGGTGGATGTGGGATTAATTTGTTTTAGAATGTATTATAAAAATTAAAAAAAAAAAACATTCAATTGTTTAGTAAATATTATATACTTTAACTATTAAAATAATTAATGTAGAAGTTGTAGTTTACAATTTTAACTTTAATGATTTATTTCATAAAAATATTTAGTTTACATTTTTCAATAAATTGTAGAATAAAATAATGAAGGGAAATAAATCTAACAAACTTTTTGGAGGGAAATATTTTCACGAAACTTTTGGAGGTAAAATTTTTGGAGGGAAAATTTCATTCTCTAAGCTATATAATATCTTTAGGAGACTCTCCATTTGTATCATTCAACATCTTCTATTTGAAAGGGATGGATTGTCCTCATAGTGAAGTTTCGATTTATACACCATCAACATCTTCATCGTGTAACAACTCTACTCATATTGATGAATATAACGGGAATTCTTCTACTATGAATAGAAAGTCAATTCTTCCACTTAGTGCTAATCCTAAGGACTATGAGAGTAGCACTGATGAAAGAGGGGATGGAGAATTTCAAATAAATAAAGAGTCATAGATTCCACTTAATCCTAATTCTAAGGACTATGAAAGCAGCAGTGATAATGATCTTGATGACAAATTTCAAAAGAATGGACTATCACGGTGTCCACTTAGTCCTAATTCTAAGGACTATGAGAGCAACAGTGTGAAGAGCATGATGTTGAAGTTCAAAAGAATGGAGTGTCACGGTGTCCACTTAGTCCTAATTCTGAGGACTATGAGAGTAGCAATGTTGAAGAGCATGATGGCGAATTTCAAAAGAATGGAGTGTCACGGTGTCCACTTAGTCCTAATTCTAAGGACTATGAGAGTAGTAGTGATGAAGAGGGTGATAACGAATTTCAAAAGAATGGAGTGTCAAAGTGTCCACTTAGTCCTAATTCTAACGACTCTGAGAGAAGTAGTGATGAAGAGCATGAAGATGAATTTCAAAAGAATGGAGTGTCACAATGTCCTCTTAGTCCTAATTCTAAGGACTATGAGAGCAGCAGCGATGAAGGACATGATGATGCACTTAGTCCTAATTCTAATGAGTATAAAGATAGTAGTGACAAAGAACGGGATGTAGCATCTTCAATAAGTAAACAGTCACAGTTTCGACGCAGTCCTAATTCTATGGACTATGAGAGCAGCATTGACAATGCATATGACGAAGAATATCCATTAAACATCGAGTCAAATTTTCCATTCAATCTGAATTCTAAGGACTATGACAGTAGCACTGAAGAAGGGGAAGAAGAAGAATATCCTCCAAGTCAATATTTGAAAAGCACAACTGATCATAGTGTGGATAACATTCCTCTTAATGATGATGAAAATCCTTATACAAATGATGATCCAATGATGGAGATGTTGTCAAGAAATATTGTATCGAGGAGTAGGAGCAGACCTTTTCATATCAATGCAAGTTTTTCTAGTTATACAAGGGTTAGAGCAGAATATTTGACGAGAAGAAGTTCTATTAGCGCTCTCATTTCAAGTGAATGTTGCCAAAATGATTGCTTGAAACATATGGATTTCAAATTCGCATTAGAGAGCAGGAAGAGATATTTGTCAATGAATAAAAGCATGAAAAATTCATATTTATTTGGGTGCATGCAATCTACATTGTCAGGTTATGACTATCATATTAGGACTTTATTTATCTGTAGAAAAGCTTTCAAAATGTTTCATTCGATTGGGAATTTTCGTCTCTTCAGGATTCAAGAAAAGTTGGAAAAGGATCCCACATTTTATTCAGAAGTACGTCATAAAACACAGTTTGGGCCATTATCAAATATTGCAATGTCATGGATGAAAGATTTATTTTCAAAGCATGGAGAGTGTATGCTAAAGAGAGAGAATACATATTCCATATAATTTTTCAAGACGAGAAATCTACAACTTATACAAAGAATATGCATAAGGTGTTGAGGGACATGGCTGGTTTATTACATATCAATATTTTGTGAATGTATGGAAGAAAGAATTCAACAATGTCTATATTCCTAAGAAGACAAGGATGGGGATTTGCAGTACATGTGCTTCTCTTAAATAAAAAAGGGACAAATGTGAACGGTCAGAAAGAGGTAAGCATTCATAATTTTAACTTTTAAAATTGTATAGTCATCAACTATGAAAACATATTTCTTGAAGGCTTTCTTTTATGTTGTGTAATTCAATTGTCAAAGAACTTCAGCAACATCGCGAACAATAAACAAATGAAAGGAAGAAGTTGTATAAGCATCGAAATAAGTGTTATGATAATCCGAATAAATATCTAGGTTTGATAATTGATGGTATGGACCAGAAGAAAACACTTTTACCACATTTTGTTCGCGCACCCAAAAATTTACAGGAGGAAATTTTTATTCAGTTTCACTTGGTCGGTTGTATGGTCTTCAATGGGAAAATGTTGCCAAGGGTGTACTTCACAACTCGAAATATTCATAATGATGCAAATCTGACCATAACCATAATTCATGATGTGCCTTCTCACTGGTCTGGTAATCTTCCTGAAGTTTTGTATCTACAATTGGACAACACTTGCCGTGAAAACAAAAATCAGGTTGTTTTTGGATATCTAAACATGCTTGTTGAATTGAGAATTTTTCAAAAGGTAAAGGTTGTTTTCCTTCTTGTTGGGCACACTCATGACCATATTGATCAGATGTTCAATCATTTTTTAGTCACATTGAGGAGGAAGGAAGTTGGGAGCTTGCCATCACTAATTGAATGTATTAAGAAATCATACATGCCAGAGCCTACTTTTGATGTGTTGGAAGAAACTGTTGACATGCGAAGGCTTATTCTAGGATCATATGGTGAGGGAAAATGCATTGAACAACTTAATGACATTAGCTTCCAACATCAATTTCGTATCAAAAAAATTGATGGGAAAACACTGATATGGGGCAAGAAGTATTCAATTACTGCAAAATGGGCACTGTCATTGGGTTTGCAATTTTTGAAGTTCATTTGAGATCATCCAATATTTGCATCAAAAATATTGTTATTACAACCAGTTGGTGAAGTTCAT
This sequence comes from Pinus taeda, assembly GCA_000404065.3. Lineage (NCBI taxonomy): Eukaryota > Viridiplantae > Streptophyta > Pinopsida > Pinales > Pinaceae > Pinus > Pinus taeda. Next base: position 12,452 of record APFE031671423.1, on the reverse strand, counting down.
AATGCACGCAGACAAAATAGAGATATAAATTACTCTGATTGCCTAGAAGAAATTAAAAAATGTATTAGATATACATATGCGTACTTTGACATTGCTGATTCAGTTTGGTGGGAGTCATTTTTCAATAATCAAAGTGATGTCATTTCAACAACAGCAAATGAAGATATACCTTTGAAAAATCCATTTATTTGGCACAAAATGTGTCGAATGAACATGAGGAAATAAACATTGTTGAACAACAACAATCTCAAGGTATTATTAATTCTTCACAGGCAAAGGAAAGATAGATGTATATTGGTTCCAGAAAATCTCGTGCACAACATGAAGCCATGGAAGACCTTTACAGGGGTTCAGTACAGGATATTAAGGAGGGTTGCATGATCGCAGTGCTAGCAGATGGAGATCTCAATGGCTATCCATTCTGGGTTGCTAAAGTTATAAAGGTCTTTACAAAAAATGAGGATGCTACAAGTGTTGAAGTACATTGGTATGCCACAAATACACACCCATTCAATGGTGTGTATAAGAAAGAGATGGTAGTTGACAAAAAAAATGATGAAAAGAGAACAAGAAAGGGTACAAATATAAATCGTCGCCGCACAGACATATTAAAATGGGAAGATGTTGACATACTTGTTTATGACTTCAATTTAACAAAGAGAGGAACTCTTCGCTTCAAGACGATAGAGATTCTGAAAAGGTTGTTACCAGAAGGAACAGTGTTGAGATGGGAGTCTGCTGAAACCAATCGTAGATCTAGAAGAATTTTGAAACCTGAAATGATGGGCATGCATGTGGACTCGGATGGGGCACTAGTTGACAAAAGAGAAGAATATGGAACATCTTCATCAGCGTCCAGTCACTCATCTGAAGATGTGAATTCTGATGCAGTGCAAGAAAATATAAGAGATTTTGAATAATTGTTTAAGACAGTTTATATAACTAATGTATGCATCGTATCTTGAAATAAAATTTATGATTTCCATATGGTGTTAAATGAGAAGTTATGAGGCATTTTTATGTTGTTGGATTATATGTCTTAATTATGATAATTTTTATTGTTTAAAATATCTACAATGCTATATTAAAATAGAAATATAATGTATGTTTTATTCAATATAGAAATAATGACTTTTGAATTCATTTAGTAATATAATTTGTTCATAATGTCATGGTTTTTAAAAATTATAGTTGAAAAAATTTCAATTTATTTTGTATCTAGCATGTTATGGTTGAGAACATGTTGAATTTATACTCAGGAAAGAAAAATGATATTCTATCAAAAACATTAATGTGTTTTTTTCCTCATAAACAACTTTGCTTGGCACAAAAAACTTTGGTTTTACTAGCATTTTTTTTAAGTTTTGAAGATTGACCCTAAAAAAAAAAAAAATCATCGTTCCAGTATCATCACTTTTTCGTTTTCAAGCTGTATTTTGCACGAAAATTTCATTTTCACTGCCATTTTTGAAACATGTTCAAAATTGACCCTAAGAAACAAAAATAATCGTTCCAATATACACACTTTTCATTTTTAGCATTTTTTTTTATGTTTTTTCGGGGCTTTTTGGCCAGAGTTCCCGTTTCAAAGTTTACATTGTTCTATGAAGTGCGATAAGAGTCTTGGCCCGAATGGTTGGATGGTGGAACTATTCACACATTTTTTCAAAATTTTCAAGGGAGATCTAGTGGATATGGTGGAGGAACCAAGAGAAAGAGGGTATATACATCCACATATTAATTCAACAAACATTGCTATGATTCCGAAGAAGGACATATCTGTTTCTTTCCCTTATTATAGGCCCATATCTTTATGTAATCTTATTTATAAGATTATCTCTAAAACTATTTCCAATAAGATTAAGAACACATTATCAAAGTTTATATCTCTGAAGCAATATGTTTTCTTACAAGACTGATAGATACATGATGCAGTGGCAATTGCCTTGGAGAGCATTCATATGATACATGAAAAAAAATCAAATGCTGCTATTATGAAAGTGGATTTTCAGAAGGAATATGGTTGTCTCGATTGGGGGTATCTGAGGATGATTCTTCATAACATTGGTATTCGAAACAGAGGAGCAGAATGGATTATGGCATGTGTCACGAATGTTCGTTATGTTGTGATCAATGGATATCCAACAGGATTTTTTGGTGCCGAGAGAGGACTCAAGCAGGGCTGCTTTCTTTCACCTTTGTTGTTCATATTAGCAATGGACGACCTTGGCTTGAAGATTAAAAAAACGGTTGAGACAGATAACTTTGGGGCACTTGTCCTAGGCAGAGATATCAATATTTCTCATAGATTCTTTGTGGAAGACGTATTGATTATGGGGTTGATTAAGCACACTCACTAGTATGTATTATTTCAAATCTTCAAAAGATTCAAGAGTTCTTTGGGACTCATTATGAATTTAATCAAATCTTCCATATTATATGGCTCTTGCAACATGGATGACATTGCATATATTCAGAACCTGTTCGAGATTGATGCGGTCTCCCTCGAAGATGGCACAAAATATTTAGGATTTCATATCGAACCCTGTATATATATCAAAATTAGGACTGGATGTGGTTGGTTGATAAATTTTATAAAAGGAATACCAGATGCGAATTCAGATGTCTCCCCCTGGGAGGAAAAATTACTCTCACACAATTTTTTATCACACAATTGGGATTTTATTGGGCTCATTTATATCATCTCCCACAAGCCATTTTACAACATCTAAATTGACTAATGGCACAATTTATTTGGTCGGGTGTGTCTCGCACCCACAAATACCATCTGGCTAGACTGGAACACATCTCCATGCCAAAAGGTATGGGTGGTTGGGGTATTTTGGATCTGAATCGTTTTGGATGGGCACTTTTACTGAAGTCACTGTGGAGGGTCATATTCGAGGTTAGCATATGGGGCAACATAATCAGGAAAAAATACTTGAAGAACAAATATTTTGTTGTTTGGATGCACAGTGGGACTATCAGGGTCTTTGTGGGCTCAGCAATATGGCATAGTGAGTGTAAAATTAAACATATATTCTTGCAGTACTTGTGCTGGCGTCTAGGTACAGAACATCAAGTTATTATGGGACTGGATCATATTATGGGAACCGAAAGACATGGAATGTTTTCTAAGGAGATTAAACAGAAATTAAACAGGATGGGTTTATTTTTCTGGAATCGGGTGATCCAAGCATGGAATGGACATATACCAATATGGAAAAATGCTAGAGAATTAGGACTGACGAACCGGATGGCACAAGAATGGGATCAAATCAAGCAGAATATGAAAATGACAGGTATATGTTGGGGTGTTGGCGGAGATCAGATTACATGGATTGACAAGATGAAGGTTGGAGGCGTGGTGGTGGCAGACATACATATCTCTATGTAATCAAGAAGCACAATCTATTGAAGTATGTTGGTTTACAAATTTTGGAAAACCAAGATGCCTGTTAAAATGATTGCGTATGTTTGGCTTGTATGGCATAATAAGAATCTAACATGGGGGAACCTGCAAAAAAGAAATTGGTGGGGGGTGACATATTATGTATTATGTAGGTATGTTGGAGAAGATAATGTACATCTATTTCTAACATGTCGAGTCATAACACAGATCTGGGAAAACACTGATGAGTATGTGGGATTTCCTTTCTTATGGTTTGATAATATAACAAAATTATATTTGAAGATGTCCTGGGAGATGTAGAACTGATGTTAGACAAAATTAAGAGGATGATAGGAAATTTTCAGGACAACAGTCCTAAAAAAATTGTAGATAAGGGGCCTGGTCCAGAGATTACATACCCAGCTGGTTTTTTGGATGGGGCGAAGCAACGAGGTATATGTGGATGAGGATTTTGGATCAAATTTTTAGAGGTACAAGAATACTAGGTACACTGGGGGGCGGTAGAGGTACGAATAGGAAGGCAGAAGTGATGGCCTTGTGGGGGCTATTATGGTTCATTACAATCCTTATTATTCCCAGTATTCATATATATGGAGACTCTAGGATCACTATTGAGCACATTCATGGTAAAATCAAAATTAAACAACCTATGCTGCATGGTTGGCTATGCCAGATTGAGCTCATATGGAACACTTTAAAGGGCTCATCACTTCAACACACTGGACGGGAATATAACCAAAATGTAGATTACATGTCCAGGAGAGGTTTACAGGATGAGCTGGATGGCATGAATATTGAAATAGTGATGGGTGCGCACAAAGTGGACACTGGAATGCTTCCTTTGCTTGGATAATTGACAACTACAACGAGGGAATCAAGCAACAATACTCGTTATGTTGTTTGTTTTTTTGTGTTTTTGTGAGTACTAAAATGATGATATTTTGCAAGCTACACAATTTTGCAAGCTATTCTATATGGCACTTAGATTTTTGTTTATTATGTTGATATGGAGTGAAAACTCTTGTTCAATGTTGATCTATAGTAAGACACTATTTAGATATACCATGTATAATGTCCGTTTTTATTGACTTTACATATTTATGTGTACTATGTAGATGACTTGTTTATAGACTGTTTATGTAACTTTTATAAAAACAATATGATCCATGATGGGATACATCAAATCAAGTATATGTACTATGTTTTTTTACCATATAATACATATGTTTTTTTTCTTACTAAAAAGAAAAAAAAAAACAAAAACAAAAACAACATTGATTTGTTGTGCTATGAGATGATGATTTTGTAACCATCTTGGTAAATGGTCAAATACTTAGTAGGTAAACGTTAATGGACAATTCGAAATGACATTAACTTTTCTTCATTACCCATTTTGGCGTCTTATATTGGAGATGGAAATGTGGTGATACATGATAAATATTTTAATTCCAAATATTCAATTGGGAGTTTAGATTTATTAATCTCAGAATATCCTTGTTGATATGCTAAATGGACGGCTCTGACTTTACCAAAGTGCACTCACTAATATCAACATTAGCAATTAGATGCCAATTTGGAAGTTTTTTTTGTGTATTGAAATGTTTTGATGATTGTGTATCACATATTATACGATTTAGTTTAACTTATGGTACCCATGTTGTTTCCATCATGGTACACCTAGCTTGGTTGTTTCCACATGTTAGCTTAGCGGAATACATGTCATTATTTTCTGTCTATTGCAAAATGTCCATGCGAACTCCTCGTAGGTAGAGAATTGAGAATTTTGATTTATTCTGAAATTAAAAAAAAAAATAATAATAATATAATAATAATAATAAACAAAAAAAACAAAAAAAAAACAAAAAAAAATAAAAATTTGAAGTTTTATGACAAAAATTCAAGAGTGTCATTACTTATGAAACCCTATTTTCCTATTTAGTATTCATGGTGGAAGAATGCTTTGTATCGACATGCAATTTATATATATATTTTTAATTTTTTCACTCGATTGGAGAGACTCCTTGGATTCCTCATACAACATGACAGAAAATGGCAATGCTTCTTTGGGTTTCTTGCCTCCACCAATACCTTATGGCAATGGTATCCCTCTCTTCCACATGAAGTCTCTCTGATCAAGTTTCTATTCTCATAAGTAATCCCAGTAAGCCACTATGTATTTAAAGGAGGCATTTACTAGTGATAAACCTAAGGTATTGCATTTTCATGTTTTGTGTTAATCAATTTACACATAGGAAAAAATAGTAGATAAAAAGAAATGGTAGATTTGGAGGTTGATATCTTAAAGATTGATATTTGGAATTGAATTGAGGTTGCACCTAACTTTATTTCTTGATAAGCATAAGGGTAACCCAACGATGAATCAATCACATTTTCAGTGGCCACCAGTGACCCACTGCTATCAACTAGCCTTTCATTTCTTCAATCTAATGGTTTTATTGACTAACATTGTTTATTTGCATACCTTTTAGAAAAAGAGAAGCATTTAGAAACCTTGAACCATGGATAGTGACAAATTTTAAGTTTTTATCTACATGATTTATATCTTAGCAGGCATAGAAATACCTCCATAGTTTCGGTTTAGGGCTCTTGGAGTGACCAAGGTAGAAATGTATGTGATTATCAAAGGTTGAGGTAGCTCTGAGTTGGGTGGAACTCAAATCGTCTTCCTTCATTATTTGAAGAAGAACATAACTACCATGCGATTATAATATGTTCACTCCTTAACTCACAAATATGGGATCATCACCTTAAACTTTATCAGTTTTTTGTTCTCATGGACAAATTATGTTTTTTATCTTTGTATACTTCTAATACCTAGCAGTGATACCTATTGCAATGGAAGAGATATGTGTGCATGTGTCGATTTTTTCAATAATTGTTTTCTATTTGCTAAACTCTCTCATTGATGATCTTGGTGTAACAAAGATTGTCATTCATGGTGGGTTTGGGTTTTTCTTAATCTTCTCCAATAATCTATATTTACAAATCCAAATCTTCTATTTGCATAGATAGAAACATCTTAGTAAGCAACATAGGTGGAATAGGTACCTTTCATCCATTACTAGCACTTGTGCCTAACTATGGCCCTTCAATCGATGGGGCCAACTCTAGAATGATTTGGAGCACTTGTTCCTTTACCATATCTATCTTGTTTGTTTGTTTGAGTAATTTATAGGAGGGGTTTGTCCAAATTTTCACCACCAAAGTTGTATTCTCTACATATATGTGAAATGTACAAAAGACCTCGCCAAGCCAGAGAAGCTAAAAAGTTCCCACAACAAGGAATTGAGCATAAAAATCACCTTATAATACCACTTGATTCCAAACCTCTTCATAGGCTCAATGAAATCCATTAAACCACCTTTTCAATTCTTTCAATAGAACTAAGATATTGGGAAAGAAAGGTAGTTGTTTAACATTTATGAATTCCTACAAGCATCCAAGTTACATAGTGGTTTGAACCAAGAAATTTCTAGGGCCTAAGTTAAATGTTGAGGTTATTTGTCAACAAATTGACCTTGTATTAGCCATTTTTTTTTCAAAACCGAGAATTATTTTACTTTCTTTGCACAGAGCCATATTACAAAATCTTGAGTTATTAATTTACAATGGATTAGGTGAGAAATGGAAAATGAAATTGTAGTGGGATGTGAAATTATCATCACCATAATTAGGTCATTGTAAGGTGGGTGGAAAAAGAAGTAGTTCTATATAAATTATTCTTATATCTCTGGTTGGCCCCATCTCTTATTCCATCATAAATCTGAGCAACAAGCCATCAGGATCTCTCCAATAGAGTACGATGACATTTTCTTTGAATATGTGAACAAAGGTCACATCCAAATCATCAATTGATCTGAGAAAAAAAAAGAATAGGATGTCTTTCTTTGACGCAAGATCAAACTAGCACAACACAAAGCTTATTTTGAAAAGGGGGAATCGTGTTGTTCGATTCTGCAAGGTTTGAGAGACCATCTACAACATCCTTGGATTTCCTTAACCTATGAATAGCTTTATTGTAAGGGTTAACTATTTTTAGGATATGCACATGTTCTTCTAATTCAAGCACTTTCTGTCCAAAGAATCTTTGTTATGGGATTAGAATATATTCCTAGAATAGGTGTTTTGATTCAAGAAAACCACTCAACCATCAAAATACTATTCACTTGATAATGATATATGGAAAACATGCATGTTTGTTTTTGAATTTGGAAAATTCAAGATGGCATGGTCACATGAACATAAGAATTATCTCTACTTTGTTTCTACTACATTGACTATAAGTTGAGGAAAATGCACCTGAGTTGATGGGAATAATCCATGAAAATTTGGTTGTGATATACATTGTTGCAATCAAAGGAACTAAAGTTGAGCATTTATTATGTTAGAAAATTATATATTATGGAGCAATGGAACACATAAAATATTGTAGAAATATAAACACAGAAAACGCACAAAACAAGAGAGACACAGATATACGTGGTTCACCCAGTTTGGGCTACGTCCACCTCGAACAGCCAGTCCTTCCTTTCTATTATCCAGCAAAATGAAGAGACACAACCTACAGCAAAGCCGATGTAATATCCTCTGTTTTCTCTCACAGTCTCACCTCTCTGTTTCCCGCTCACACAGAATGCACCTCTATCGCCGCCTCAAAATACAATGCCCTCATACAAAGAGAGGGGTTGCCTTCTAAGGCAAAAAACCCTAAACTAAACATAAGTTCTACCATCAGATCATCCGCCTAATAGAACTGGACTCAGATTGACTAGAAATTACATATACTTTTTACAGGCAAATTTACATCTGTTTTGCTTCAGGGGGCGCTTCCCCCGAGCCCCTGCGGGGGACCGCTGGTTGGCCCCGGACCCCCAGCTAGGGGGCATGGGCCCCCTCAGGACCCCCGCGGGGGGGACAAGTTCCCCCCGCGCCACCCCGCGTGAGAGGGGGTACAAAACTTCCTTTAGGGTATACATCCGGCTGAAAACAAAGGGACCTCTGAACAATCATGCTCCACACACAACATTATTATGGAAAATGAAGCTTTCTAGTAGGGAACCATCATAGAACTCAAAGCATGCCAACATGGTGTCTGTTGTGGTTACAACTTGAGATAGTAGTGAATGATGTACTTAAAGGCGTTGTTTTATTATCTATGCTAAAAGAATTAAATGTAATGAATGAAACACCAATAAACCTAATCCACCATAAGGTGCAACCTAATACTCTAATGGTGAGAATGGGTTCACTAGGCATGAGATGGGATAAAGAAGTCCAGTTTGACCTTACATCTATGCAATATGTTAGGTCCATAGGTCTTAAATGTTGAACCTAGACTCTGATACCAAGTGTAGGGACCATTAATGTTTACGGCATTTATACACATATATGTATTATTATCTTATTTTTTTAAATCAAATAAATCCACAATAAACATGAGATAATAATACATAAATTATTATATATAGGATGTCATGCTCACATTATTATTAGCAATTAAGATGTGCATTCCAAGACATTGAATTACAAGGTAATCAGCAGTAGGAGGTTTTCTTTAAAATTAGACATCCATTGAACAATGGCGACCGATATAAGAATCATCCAATAATTCAACGAACATAAATCAACAATCAAGAACTTTACAAATATATATCATTTCCTTAACATTTACATTTCGATAATTTATTATAACAAATAATCAAATAGGAAAACTTTTCGAAAACAATTAATACCACTCACTAAGGGGAAATTTAATCTTGATCTTAGGTCCATTGATATTTGTGCTCCATTGATGTAGTCCTTATACATGTGTGGAGATTTCGATCTCCCAACTGAACATTGCTAACTCACTGGTTGACCTCTCAACCTACTGCTTGGGTACTCTTTTTCCCCATGGACTCCTGAGACGCAATTGGGTTGTATGGTAGAGGAATAACATTAACAAGTGGTGGAAATCATTTTGGCTCAATATTTTTGTTAATTTGGAAGATCAATGACAAATTCCAATCATGGGACTAGATTCCTTTTTCGAGAGGACCAATTTTGACTATTGAAGTGCTCAATTTGGACAATAGAAAGTGTACTTATGAAGAAAAGCCCACATATGCACATTTGGAGAGGTCGAGCCTAATAGGAAATTTGTCACCCTTGGAAGCCTATAAATACAAGTGACCTCAAGCTCACTTGGACATCACAAAGCACCTTCTTCTTCTCTTATTCATTGATTGGTTTGCACAATTCTAAGGATGGGTCAAGGAAAGAGGTTCACACAAGTCCAAAAATACAGTGTCCAAAGCTCACATGTGTTCTAGTGTTTTGGTTTGCAACCACAGGCTTGTCAAAGGCACTTTTCAGCTATAACCATAGGTTAGTAGGCTTAAGGGTGTAGTTGGAAGGTCTCAACCGCATGCACAACACTTCCTCCATGCAACTGAGCTATAAGGCAGAAATTTGACAGTTGATCGCAGTTGACTGAAGACAAGGAAAGTTGAATTTGATCTAGGTTGATGCTAGAAACATATTTATGAATGTTATTGGTTAGTTTTGCTTAATGATTTTGTATTGGGCTCATTGTACTCTCTGTTGAACATTTTATGGCAATCTAATAGAAGAATATTTTTCAAAGGGTTTTCCCCTTTGTAGGGATTTTCCCTAGTCTTTGACCAAATCTAGTTTCTCTTGTTGATCTGTTGATTGTCTCCTTTGTCATTACATTTACTATTCTATTTTCAATTACTGTTGATGATTGGAAACATTAATTTTATTGAAAAGATTTCTAAGTGACGAATTGAATAGGGCTAAAGTAATTGAAACAACATAGAGCAATGTGAAATTAACATGGTATCAGAGCTAAGGTGAAGGACAAGCCAATAAGGAAACAAGCATTGAAGCAATCATCTTTGGAAAGTTAAAGGAGCCTATCTAATCAAATAAAGATGTCTTCCTCTTTCTTCAAGGGGCATGAGAAGTTGGGTGACTCATCTAACTTTGTTGCATTGAAGATTAGGTTGGAGATTATAGCTGATAACAATGATGTTTTGGAATACATTCAAGGAAGAGTACCTAAGCCCCTAGAGAATGCTTTCATTGCTTCCAAGAACAAGTACAATAAAGGTGAGTTAAAAGAAAATAAAATTATTGTTGATGGTTTACAAGATAGTTTACTTTCATATGTTGGAAATTTGAGGAAGTCTAAGGACATGTATGATAATATAACCGACATGTATGACATAAACAATCTGAATGAAATCATCTCCTTGAAAGACCAACTCAAAGACATGAAGATGAACAAATAAGACTTAGTGCAATCCTACAATATGAGTATATCTTGTCTTAGAGAACAATTTCAAAGAGCTAGAGAAACTTTGCTTGACAAGGAATTGGTGATTGTGACTCTTAGAAGTCTCCATTCTATTTGGGAAACCTTCATTATAACTATAAGCAACAAAAATACCTTCCCGTCATTTGATGAGAATTTTGGAAATATCACTCAAGAAGAATCAAGGATGATACCAAGAGGAAGGGTTCAAAATCATGAAGAGGGAGAGTTCACTACATTCATCATTCAAAAAAATAAGAATAAAGGAAAAGGAGGTTCTTTAAAGTCAAGGAAGACTCCTCCTTCGAATTAAAAGAGAAGAAGTGATAAAACATCATCTCACGTTGACTGCTACAATTGTCACAAGAAGGGTCATTATGCTCAAGATTTCCCCAAGAATAAAAATGGTCCACACTACAACATTAGAAGCATCAACAATAGGTTTTATGATCGAATAAGAAGAGATGATTGAAGGAATGATCACAATGGAATATATGAAAGAAGAAGAAGAGATGCTCCAAGTGATCACAGGGAAAATCGTCATTCTCAAAAGAAGTCAAGATACTCTAGGTAAGAAAGTAATGTTGGTATTCAATATCAATATATTCTTATTGCTACCCTCACTAGTTCTTCTCCTTTGGATTCATGGGATAGTTGGTTGGTTAATAGTGGGGCCACTAATCATTTCTCTGGGTATAAGGATTTTTTCTCTAATTTGCTAGAGAGGGAGTCAAATTTGAAACTTATTTTTGGAGACAACTCCACTCATACTGTTAAAAGCTTTGGATTAGTCAAATTTCATTTGAATTCCAGGGAATTTGTTTTTTTTCATGATCTGATGTATGTGTTGGTATTAAAGAAGAATTTGGTATCAATATCCACTTTGGAAGAAAAAGGGATAAGGGTTTCCTTCATCAAGGGAAAATTTATTACTTGGCCTATTGGATCGCCTATGAGAGATGCATTCACATTGGGATCAATATTTGAAATACTTTATAGAGTCACTGAAAGACCTCTTCTAGCATTGGTCCATGATACTAATCATCTAGGCGAGCTATGGCACTGAATATTGGCCCATTTACATTATGATGCTCTTCCGAAATTGAATAAATTAGTCTTTGGTATTCCTCGTGTTTAAGCCAAACATGATGGAGTATGTCTAGGTTGTTCCACTGGAAAGAAGGCAATGGGGTCATTCCCTTCTAGCGAGAACAAGACGAATGACACCCTCCATCTCATTCATTCTGACATATATGGTTGGATGCCCGTGCACTCTATTGGTGACCATATTTACTACATTACCGTCATTTATGATTTCTCAAGGAATATATGGATATATTATTTGAAGCACAAAGATGAAGCCTTTGAAATGTTCAAGGAATTCAAAGCTTTGGTTGAAAATAAAATAGGAAAGAAAATCAAGATATTCAGGTTTGGTAATGGTGGAGTATACTTATCGAAAGAGTTCATTGATTTTTGAAAAAAGGAAGGTATCAAGAAAGAGATGATTGTGTCCTATACTCCCAAAAACAATGGAGTAGCTGAAAGAAAGAACAGGTCTATTGTAGAAGCCACTCGTGCCATGCTCCATGATCAAAAGTTTTCAAAGTTCCTTTCGGGAGAAGCAACAAATGTTGTCTTATATATTCAATACATGGTGCCTCATCGAGCATTGGACAACAAGACCCCCAAAGAAGTGTT
>APFE031671421.1:127242-227638 GCA_000404065.3 Pinus taeda | reverse complement strand
TGTCAGTGCATGTTTAGTTCAGCAGGGACATGTGTTAGAGAATCAGATTGCTATCAGTTGTGACTATAGTTGTGCATCAGATCTTGCACAATCAAGGGATTGAGTATGCCAATGAGTTTGCCCACAAATTTTCCCACATTGTAGCTTGTGCTCACGTTATTTAGCCAAGGAAATATGTGGTTGCCTTGGAATTATCATTAATTCTCATGCAGGTATTGAGCAGAAGAGGCAGGCAAGCAGTGGAAGGAGATTTGAGCCAGTGATTGATTTAGATCTGAGCTGTATTGTGTGTAACAGAGGTGGAGATACTTGTGAGAAGTATTATGCTGTGTAATGTTACATGACTCAATCATTAATATACAGATAGTTGGGGTTTTTAGCGAGATGCTTTCCCCGGGATACATACTGTGTTATTGTGTGAATGCTCTTGATGTTTTATTGTTATTGATGCTGCTATATTGATGATCAACGTAGAGGAGCTTATGTATTGTGTATGTTTTCCGCAATAGTACATGATCAGGATAATCTCCATTGAATGTGTTAAATTATTCAAAATTTCTACAAGGAAAAGCCCACGCATCGCATTTGAGATACCATAATGGGCTCAACCTCTTATGGATCAGGGCATGTAGGGTGTGTCTACATTTATGCAAGTGTGAATTTCAATTTCTACATGTGTGTTTGATTTTCGCAACTGTGAAGAATGTTTGATGAATTCACGGTTCATGGTTATAATTGAAGCATTCAATTACTCAATTAATGAGCAGTCCTTGTAAGAGGGTTTAATTGAGTATTGAATTCAAGATTATTTCTGTGGTCCTTTTGTTTTTAATTCAATTTTTAGTGTGCTGATTTTTTGTTTTTTTCAACTTGATTTAACAATGAGTTTCAGCTTGGAAATACTCACTCAGATCCTAGCAGAAGTCGGGATCTCTTCTTACTTGGAAGAGGATATCTTGACAAGAATTAAAGGTTCAACTACTCCCCAAGAAACAACTGAAGATTCAACATCTGAAGAATCCTGCGTATCTGATGGTGAACAATCATTCAAACAGGAGATCGAGGAAGAAGAACAGGAGATCGAAGAAGAAAAGGAGTTACAACATGATCTGAGTAAGAGAAACTGTGCCTATCGAAGCTTTATTGAACAATGGTTCCCGGTAAATACTATATTAGATTCATCTTTTTATTTTTTAGTTAATTTGCAATTACAGCAACTAGACTCATCCACTCCCGAATATTTTCATTTTTCATTTGAAAAAATTCTATTGAATCTATTGTTGTTACTGCTACGTGAGTGGCTTCATTGGAAGTTTAACTACACGTAACTAATTTGTAAATTCTAATTAGTATAGAGTAGGTAGGCTTTCAGTTTTAGTTTTTTGCTTTCATAAGTATGCTCTCCTCCTATGTCTTTGTACGATCTCGAGGATCAGAAAATAGGGATGATTTAGATTAATTCCAAGAATAAATAAATGTTTTTCAATATGCTTGATCAAAAGCATCTTTCAATATGCAAATCATTATGTCTATTTGTTTAAAAAAAAAGAAAAAAAAAACATTAAGAGAAAGTCTAGTTTCTTTCTAAACTTTAGTTATTCATTAAATTAAAAAAAAAATAATAATTTGTTTTTGTAATTCAATCACTGCACCTACACATTTAAAACAATTTTTGTCATAGCGTTCTCATACATATGCCTCGGGACTGAGACTTGGGGATTGCAGGTTATTTTGTCCATAAACACAAATGTAGGAAGAACATCTTGCATTGCTTGCACAAATGTTGCTATTTTATATGTGAAAAATCCCACAAGCATTGGGATCCGATTAAGGTGAACGAACCCAAACTCCGGTACTAGTATCCCATTCCAATGGTTATACATCATCATTAAGACCACTGGTACCAGTAGCTGTGGTTGCTCAAGATCACCTCTGACAGCCCCCTGAACACCCTTCACTCCATATGAATTCACACTGATGTAAGCAAGCGAACCAAGAAGTCCAACACCAAAGCTAGCCGCAACCTCTGGAGAATATGAAATATAAGCACTCACAGTACCAATGCCTCCCAAACCAAGAGTGATGAGTTGTAGCCTTTGTTTCCACTAAATATACTATTTTTTTGATTGAGCTGCACTGATAGCAGGGTCTTCCCTACTTTTGTTTGCATTGCGCAATAATATACCAGTGCCCCCTGTTGTAGCCTTGCTGGCCCGGTCCGATTGCTGTTGCTCACGCCGTGTAGATATTACTCTCCATCTTCATGGTATAGATACAAGCCAAGGCCAAATCTAGCACATGCTCTTCCGAATGCCATTGCCTCTGCCACTTGCATAGGATCTTCAAATTGATTATCATCGAGGGATACAGTTCCTGACAACTCCCGATATGCCTCTCCATCGGATCCTTGAATTGTGACATGGTATACCATTGACACAATTCTTCCATCAACAGAAAATATGACATTACGGAGCTCTCCACACCAACCTGGTGCAAAAAGAAGCTGAGCATTCGATTTGCATGCTACCAAGGAATGTAATTAGCTTTGATGGTGCCATCATTCTTTACAACCTTGTCCGAGACCCTCTTGTTCAAATCCCGCAAGATCTCAGCCAATGGGCGCGTGATGCATGATGAGGCAGGTGGGATGTCCAATGGAACCATGTAATTTGAATTGGGCATTGCCTTCTTTGATGAGCTGCTTCTCTCCACAGATGCAGAGATCGTCAGTGCTCCCATCCTTCTTGAAGATGATGGGATTGGGTTTCGAACCCACCATCTCAAGGACTGGGTAGCTGGGAGATTGGCCATTCTGAGTGGAGAGATCAACGATTGGGGAGCAGTAGACATGCGAATTGTAATGGCGGATGCTGCCTCCATCAAAATATCTAGCGCAATGCAAAGTAACGAGAGGGAGACAAGAAATGGTTGAGGCAAATTTAATCTAGCATTGGACCTCAAATGACATTACGACGGCTGGTTCATGATGTTTCCTAAGGGCAAGGACAATTTTTCAGCTACCTGAAGGAAAATGTTTGGTAATTAAAAAAAAACTAAAAAAAAAAGAAAAAAACAAATTTGCCCTCATTCATTCCTACAAATGTTTTAAAGCAATTTTCCTGCAAACCAATAAAAACATTTTGAAAAAGTATTGCACCATCACTGAGTACATTGCATAGGGACATGTAATATTTCTCGTTGGGGGGGAACTAAAAGTATTTTTTTGTGAATTTGTGGGCAAGAGTTAGGATGCATATACTAACAAGTGAAATGAGATTGGTGTTATGTGTAGGTCAACGAGAAGCTTATGCAGAAAGCTCAACATTACAATACGACACCCTTTTCATCCACAATTAGTGTAACTTCGAAAAATAATTTAAAAAATGGACATTTCATAAATTCTTGAAAATGAGATAATTTGCTTTTGAAGTCACTTTATACAGGAATGATCGATGGAGATGGCACACAAAGGTGACAATTTTTATGCAAGAATGGTGCTAATTTTTTAAGAGTCTGCAAAGTGATTTTTCGAAATCACAATGAAACATGCATTATTGGGCGCTTGAAGGAACTAATTCTTTACTGCACATATCATGACATTTTCCACTACACAAAAATCCTTTTGCGTCATGATTACTTCCTTTTTTCCTTCCAAATGCCTAGACAATCCTTGTGTTGCAGCCCATCTTCCATTTCCTTATCTTTCACAACTTCATGCACGCCTATTTTTATGAATCGCATACATCCCTTTATCCTTTTTAGTTTATTTTTGCCTTCTAGTTTGCCTTCTAAATAAAAATTATTCCCTTTCCATGATTACATTGCCTTGATTTCCTAGCCATGCTGATCCGCATTGCTTGTTCGTGGGTTCTTTCCATTTATAGTCCTACCAAATCTTTTTTTACAAACTCGCGTTGACTGATGTGGGATTCCTGAAGGCCCACCTTTCAACAAGTCTTGCCCCATCGACATCAGCACCTTATCTGGGAAATAGATTAGAGTTCCTTTTGAGTACCTAGAGGCTTGCATGCCTTAATGACAAGTTCTCTTGCTGGCGATCATGGTAATACATCAATGTCCCTTGATCTTCAGATCTTGCAAGTGGCTCGACCTCGACACATCCATTCACACTTCGCAATATGTACTCCGGTACCTTGGCACTCATTGACATCAATGGTCAGTTGCCTCGCATTGGTTAACGACATACATCAATGGCCGGTAATCCAATGATTTCTATTCATGCTCGACATCGACACATTCATTCGCATGTTTAGAATTGTACCATCGGGTTTGTAGCGGGTGAAGACTATACACTTTTTCACGACTCCCTCAACAGTTACAGTAGCATGCATTCTGCTCTATGAGAGTACCACAGTACCACTTTCAACATTTATCTTTTCCATGATTCAGCATCAGTAGTTCAGATTCCTTCATTTCCCAGGATCTAGTTACATCAGTAACATTTTCCTGATCCAGTAGCAGCAACAGCTACATTCCTATTGCATAAATTCATCATTCTTGGGTAAGTAGAGGTATGTTGTTTTCTAATCTTTAATCATGCAATTCCTTATATGCTAACTTGAATATTTTGGAAAATTCCCTCACCATGCTACATTTCCTTTCATGAGCCATGTCAGGTTGCATGAGGACATGCAACCCATTCAGTTGAGGGGGGGGGGGGAGAACTATATTCACTAAATATTCACTTCCATGATTCCATTTCTTCACCACTATCACTCCATTTACCATTCACCAACATTTATTTTCCAATGATACTTTTTTGCACTTTGCTTCATACGCAATATTGGCATGCTTCATTAATGTTACAAAAGGGCTTTCTTATACACATTATGATTTCCAATGAGTGCTTACATTATTATTGATGAAAAGAGAACAAAAAATGAAATGAATGTTGTTAACACAAGAACCAACATTCATTGTATTCATGGTTGTCACACAAGAACCAACCATAAGAATATGTAAGTTGTTACTCATGTCTTTCATATATCCTGGAAACATGCATTATTAAAGACATCATCATGTAAAGCCAAAGTTCAAGATGCCAAATGTTCTTAAAGATACCCATGCATGGTTGCATGAGGACATGCAACAAGTTCAGTTGGGGAGGATGTTGGGACTCAGAAATGTCATATTTTCATCCACCTTTTTCTTCACTATTCCTTACATTTCATCATCCCATTAACCTTTTATCATATCATTTTCATACACACATTTGGGTTTCACCTTCTTATTTTCCATTTTATTCATTTTTGTATTACAAGTGAATTCATGATTAATTATTAGAAAATATACATATTTTTATATATATCTCAAGAATATGTGAGTTTTGTGATGTGTAGGAAATATGTGAAGAATTAATTCCAAGAGACTTATTGATATCTCCTCCACCATATTAAGGAGATAATTATGCAAGACTATTCCTAAGGAGAAAAGCATGGAGGATTTGGTTGGCATATCTCATCCAATTCCTTATGAGAAAAGCATGGAGGATTTGGTTGGAATATCTCATCCAATTCCTAAGGAGAAAAACATTGAGGATTTGGTTGGCATATCTTATCCAAGATATGTGAGAGATTTGTGGGGGATTCAAAGGGATCATATTTTGTAATAATGGGAAAGTAGTTAAAATTGCTTGAGAGATTTGTGGGATCATATCTTGTAATAATGGGAAATTAGTTAAAAATGCTTGAGGGAATATTGGATATGTAATTATGGGAAGGTTATCTTCCTCATGTATATAAGAGAGTGCTCTCTCTTCATTTGAATAGGGAAGGAAGAATGAATAATGAATAATGGGAATTCTTAGTTTTTCATATTTTATTGTTATGCTTTCATGATTTGTAATTTAAATCTTGTAATATAAGATAGTTTTATTGTTGTGAGCTCACATATGTTGTTTGTCATTCACTTCTTCACATGTTGCATTCCTTTTCCTTTATGCAATTTCCTGCTTTCCTAGTTAGTGTTTGAATGCCTTCTTAGATTAATTTAATTCCAGTAATTTAGATTAAATTAGTTTCACTTCAGTCCTGCATATATAGTGCATGTGTCTCATAAGTCTACGGACCTCGGATTGACAAATTAAATAGTTGGGCAAGTACTACAACAGAATTAAACGAACACATTTTCACCCAAAAACCTCCTACAAAATCGATAAAAACACTCTCTCATGGTCATGAAGGTACCAGAAGTGGCGTGTACAATCCTAACTTCCTATTGCTAGGCTTACTGACTACACAATGAACATCCTTTAATAAAACGTGACACACTTTCAAGCATACGAGGCCAATAATAATACCTCTGTAGATGTGCCACCATCTTACTTACACTCTCTCATGATGTTGACTCTTTCTCCCTATGGAATACAAAGCTCACCAAGATGGTACAACAAGTTATCATGCAAATGATAATCCAATTCCTCTACTTGGTTACCTTGACTCAAGCTTGCATAAACATCCTGAAAGTCATTGTCTAATGCATAATTCTCAATATAACTTTCATGCAAAATAGAATTATGCTTGAGTAAAGTAGTTGCACTAATAATAGGCCTAGAAAGCATATCAACAACTTTATTGTAGATACCTTTCTTATACCTTATCACCAAGTAGAATTGTTGAAGAAAACCCATCCATCAAAGTGCCTTAATTGCTGCAACTTAGATTGAGATTGCAAGTATTGCAATGGCTGATGATTAGTGAGAATGATTTTTTCCTTACCCATCAAGTAGTGTTTCCACTTTTTCACACTTTTCACCAATGCATACAATTCCTTGTCATATGTAGGATAATTAATCACTACACCATTGAAAGTTTCCGAATGAAAACAAATAGGTTTACCATGTTGCATGAGGACTGCACCCATGGTGTAGTCACTAGCATCAGTTTGGATCTCAAATGATTGTCTCAAGTTTGGAAGCACAAGTACTGGGGCTGAAGTGATATTTTCCTTCAATGTATCAAAGGCCTTTTGTTGTTTTTCTCCCCACTGAATTTTTTTTTTCACACTATTCAATGCATGCAAAGGAGTTGTTATGGAAGAAAAATTAGTAATGAATTTCCTCCAATATTGGGCTGCTCCCAAAAAAATTCTTACCTCAGTAACTGTCTTGGGCCTTGGCCAATTCAAAATGACATCAAACTTGGAGGGATCTATTTTCAACTCACCTCCTCCGACAATATGGCCCAAGTAAACTAAAGAAGTTTTTCCAAACTCACACTTTGACATCTTTAAATACAATTGTTCTTTCTTTAAGACATCAAGTAATTTTCTAACATGCATGACATGTTCATCACGAGATTTACTGAAAATTAAGATGTCACCTAAGTAGAATATAACAAACTCATCAAGAAATGGCCTCAACACATCATTCATCACACACATGAAGATAACAGGAGCAGTAAATAAACCAAAAGGCATAACTAGCCATTCAAACAAACCTTGTTTTGTCTTGAATGTTGTGTTCCAAATGTCTCCTTCAACAATTCTAATTTGATGGTAGCCACTCCTTAAGTCCAACTTAGTAAAATACTTTGCATATTTCAATTGGTCAATTAAATCATTTATTCTAGGTAGTGGATAAAGGTTCTTTACCATAATCTTGTTCAATGCACGAAAGTCCACACACATTCACCATGTTCCATCCTTCTTTGGCACCAAAACAATAGTTGACCCACATGGCAAAGAACTTGGCTTGATGATCCCTTTATCCAACAACTCTTGAATTTGATTTTTAATTTTTGCACTTTCCATCACTGACATCCTATACATGGCAATGTTAGGAAGAGGACAATCTTGCTGCAACTGTATTGTGTGTTGGATTCCTCTCTTGGGAGGAAATCCTTTCAGTTCCTTAAACATCTCATCATATTGGCTAACAACATCAACCAATTCAGATTTCAATCTTGAGTCACAACCTTGAAAATCTTCATTATCAATATCATTCTTGGGTTTGATCATTAGAAGCACAAAATTCTTGCTAAAATTCACTAGTCTTTTCACCTATCCCACATTTACAAGTGAAAGATTTAGTTTCTTGCCATGGGCTCTTACAATGTATTCTACTCCATCTTGGAACAAATGGTATTTTTTTTCATGTCTATGGAAGATAGCTTTTCTGTCATAGAGATACGGGCTGCCAAAAACTATACCACATATGTCTAATGCCACAACATCAAGTTCCACTTCATCTATGAAATTTGTAGTAATGGTGAATTTCAGTCTACACTTTCTAGTTACTTGTAATTGTGCATTGTCACACACACATACTAATGGATATGTCTTATGATGTGGAATCATTTCCAAGTAAAAAATTTTGACAATGTTTTCAGAGATGAGATTGGCTTGAGAGCCACTATCAAAAAGAGTATCAATTTTGCTATGTTTTGAGATTACCCTTATGTTAAAAATTTCTATCCTCTTATTTTCATTTGGAGTTTCATTATGTATATTTGAAGTACTAGTGCTAGCAATGGATTCTTTTCCTTTCATAGCCATGGATGTAATTTTAGCTTCATCACCCGAATCGGATCCCAAGTCTTGTTGAGTGGTTGCAACTGTCTCTTGTTTTCCCTTGTTGTTGAATTTCTTTGGTTTCACCTCAAGATGAAGCTTCCAACAATGAGCTTCATTGTGACCCTCTTTGGAACAATGTTTGGATGCTATTTCCTCTCCTTCCTTCTTAATGGATGCATTTTTATTTCCTTTCCCCTTGAAACCATTTTCTTTTCCTTTACCCTTAAATGGATTTTTACTACCCTCTTCTGGAGATTTTTTCCCTCTTGCCTCAAGATGAGTGGCTTGCACACAAACCTCATCTAGACTATTAGGATTAAGCATAAGGATAATATGCCTAAGGTAAATTTTTAAACCCCCTATATACTTCAACAATGTATCTTGTGATCACAAATCTACACCTAACATTAGAGACCTTCTTCTAAATTCTTGGGTGTAATTTTTCACACTATGATCTTTAAGTTGTCTAAAGTTCTGCCAATTCATGATGGATTTCTGCATATATGATAGAGGGTAAAATTGTCTTTTAATTGCAGCAATGAAATCAGACCAAGAGATTGAGATCTTACCATGTTTTTTTATCTCTTCTTGTGTGTTTGCTTCCCACCATATTAGGGCTGCACCCTCTAGCCTCAAGGAATCTAGTTGAATCTTTATGTCATCATATTGAAGGTTTTGAATTCTGTAATGGACCTCCAACCGAAAAACGCAATTTTCAAGCTTCTTTTCATTCACTTCACCATTATACATGAGCGGTTCAAATTGAACATCAAGTTTTAATAGGGGTGTTTTACCAATTCCTTTTGAGGTATGTTGATGAGTATGAGTAAGGGTTGTATTAGTGGAAGAGGGTGAAGATGCCTATGATGATGAATATGAAGATAATGGTGGAGATGGTGGGGGTTTACCTCCATTTCCATTACCTCCTCATCTTGAAGAACCTTCTCCTTTTGGAAACTTGGAGCTTTCACCTTGTAGTCTTGTATTCCTCTCTTCATAGAGGACTTTTACCATCTCGTTCATGTCAAAGAAAGCCTTCCTAAAAACCTTCTCATCCTCAAACATATTTTCAGGCTCTCCTTCATGTGACATGCTTACTGAAGCTTCAACTGCAATTTGAGGTAGAACTGGTGGTGGAGATTGTGGAAATCTTGCTCTCCATCTCCTTGACCCAACTTCAGGACCTTCAACCAATTTCCTTGCTCCTCTCTTGAGCTTCAACCTTTTAAGCATCACATTCACTTGCAAACAGTTAAATCATCCTTGCACAAAGAAAACCAAGAGCTTTGATACCAAACTTGATATGAATGGGAAAATGTCTTACTATGCTAAATTCCTCTTCAAAATATTTAAAAGTGCTTCAAGATTCATGAGGTAAATTGCAAGTTTTAACATGAGTTTTTGAATATTTTTATGTAAATTTTATGTACAAATTAACATAAACAAATGACTGAACAACAACATAAAATAGACATGAACATCACCAAAATAGTATCATAACAACACATGATGAAGGAGTTCACCCCGCTTAGACTACGTATCTTTGGTCCAACTTCCAATGGCTTGGCCCTCTCTATTATGCTCAAAAGTATAAATACATTAGTTTACAATGCTCAAACAACTCTGAAACCTATTCCAATGGCTCTAGACTACCTAACAATGCCTGTCTAGCCTCTTTTTGCTCCTGATTTGGTAAAAAACTAAAGAAGTTATGGCTTCCCCAATTCTTTTTGCTAATCGCACCTCAATTTCCCCAAAATATGGCACCATCCTACAAATTTGCCTCAAATTCTGCTAACCGAGCACTGATTTTGCCTAATTCTAGGCAAAATTTTAGACGAATGAAATGCCCAATGAGGCTTTATTCCCAAAAATTTGGGCCACATGGGGGGCCACATGCTCCTAGATAAGGCCAATGGTCCACCCCACCTGGTCAGGCCCCCACTCCGCTCCGCCATGGTTCCATTGGGTGGCACGTGCCTAAGGCCTGACTCCTGTGGCTAGCCTCTTTCCTAAATGGTGCTAGAATTAAAATTTAAATAGGTGATGACAACAGTAGTTAATAAGAACTACTGTGTAGCATGTTGGTAAAGACTTGGAATTGTCACTTGGAGTTTGTGGGTTTAAACCCTGCCCGCTGCTACTCAGGCCTTACCCAAGTTTTGGTGGCCCTTGATTTGCCACGTGCTAGCCCGTGGCTGGGCCACGTGGTAACCCGTGGTTGGCCACCAACCAACGAATCAAAACGTGCCACCTAGGCACTTGCCACCTATCAACACACAATTCGCCGAAGGTCAAAAAGTCATATGCATAATCACCCTGCCATGTAGGCATGCCCAGTTAGCACCACGTTAGTAGTACAGACTACTGACTGGGATGGCTTCATATTTTTTTTTTTAAATTCACCTATTTAGGAAAACAAACTGAACATGTTTCTGGGAGAATACAAAGTCTATTTCAAATGAAATGAGTTGCGTCGAATTCAAGATGAAGAGCACTACGTTGTCATTCAAGTTCCACACTGATTTGACAACTTTGAATTTTGAGCACATTTTTGAGTGTCTGATCAATTGGAAAAACAAGTATCATGATTTGTAGAGGTGCCTTGAAATGAAACTAGAGAAATTCTCCAGAACATGAGAGAAACAATTGAAAATAAAGTCTCCTAATAATTTTTTAAATTGAGGGATACACCTCTGAAATTAAGGCCTGACTCCAAAAAATACTAAAACATCCCCAAAATCCTTAGAAGCAAAAACATTTCAGGGGAATTAAGTGAGATTGATTACTCTAAGGAAACTGCTCGACATTTTTGAAACCCTCTAGAGCTCCATTTCGCTTCAGTAAATATGGTTTGAATGGTGGTTCTTCTCTCTCCGTTCTAAGGAATATGCTAAGAGTTCACCAGGCCCAACTAATACTCGAGTTAGTTTCCAAAACAGGGTTACAACACAATATATTTATCCTTTGCCAAGAAAAGTTGCCTTCACCGAAGTAAATGATGTAGTTATATCCACAATAGCGAGAGAAGGGTCAACCTGTTTTACAAAAGGGACACTTAATTATTATTGCATCAAGGGAGGAAACACATTAGAAAATTGATGACATGAGAGGCATTTATTCTTAATGTTGATACAATAGAAAAATAATTCCCAATTTTTTTCGTAAAACATTGATATTTTGACATATATATATATAATTGACTTGCTTAAGCGTCAGATATTTGATAACAATTGAATGTTAATTTGATATCTAACTAAAAAAAATGTCATCGGATATCCAATGAACATTAATTCGTCATCATATATGTAAAAAACACCCAATTTTCGTTTGATATCTGACTAACATATTGTTAGATATTTCATGAAAATTGTGTTCGCT
Source organism: Pinus taeda (assembly GCA_000404065.3). Taxonomy (NCBI): domain Eukaryota; kingdom Viridiplantae; phylum Streptophyta; class Pinopsida; order Pinales; family Pinaceae; genus Pinus; species Pinus taeda. The sequence continues at coordinate 215,725 of APFE031671421.1, read as the reverse complement.
GGATATCTAATGAAAGTCAAGTATTTTTTTAAAAATAAATACCAAAAATGCAAGTAAAATCCAATAGTAGGGCTACACTATCGGAGTATGGTGTTAAATTTTCGACCCATATGTACTCATTCCCACCATGTGTGCTCCAAAACTTAAAGCAAGGGAGAATTATGCTTAGTTGCACTCCCCTAAAGATGTGATGGAAACTACCAATTACTTGTTGGGGAAGGTTAGTTAATGCAATGAAACTTTCACTTACAGGTTCTATATGGAGTTAGGTCAATCAAGTTGATGCTCCAAGATAATCCAATAGAGGAGGGATATGAACTAGAGGAGGGATATGAACTAGAGGAGGGATATGACCTAGAGGAAGGAAGCAAGTTAGGGAGTCTTGTAGTGGTTGCAATGCCCTCCAAAATTTTGGGTTGCACTCAAATTTCAGAGCCTTACTTGGTTTTTCCTTTTATTTTTGCAAACACTTAAGCTCATTTTATGAGATTTCCTGGAGTCCCTTGACCCCTTTTGCTTGTTGGATCAACTATTGTCTTTTCACATGTTTAACTGTTTGTCCATTCTTGCGAACATTTTCTAGCGGTTTCGAAGGTTGGAATTTGTGTATACAAGTTTTCCTAGCTATGTAAACACACATCGCACTCATACACAAAGTTTTGGGCACTTTCATACAAGTGTCATCATAGTCGTCCTAAATTCTATCTCAAATGTCACACTTGTTGCTTCTTGCTATGAGACAATCACATAGAGGGTTATGCCTTGTCTTGTTGTTTTAGTGGCCTATGTTGTTGTTTCATCGAAGTATGTTAAGTTTGTGATCACAAGTTCAAGTTCTTCATGAGTTCATTTTCCTCCCGCACTTCGCCATTTTTCCAAATATCTTTCCAACCGGACAACTCAGCTTCACTAGACCCCAACAGAACTACACACTATTTAGTTTTATCCCTCAGTGATGTGACCTTGATACCTATAACTACATAGTGCACAATCACTATCCCCCAAGGCATGTGAACTATGAAATTCCAGAGCTCAACAACTTCCCTTCACCCCTAGAATTACACAATAGTTCCTCCTAGTCTGACTTGAACTGTTCACTTCGCACTTTTAATCCTCAAGATTCTCCCCTTTCCTACTAGAACCTTGTATTGTGCAGAGAAACAAACCTCCCTTGGCCTCCAGAACTGCAAAAAGGTGTCCCCAGTGTCCTCCCTCAGCCGGAGCTCACTGACCTCGAGAACTGCGTAGATCTATCCTCCAAGTCTCTTTGATGCCCAATCACCCATACCTCTTGAAACTGCACAATTTTTCCTCCCAATGTCCCATCTCAGAACCTCCACTACGTGCTTGAACTGCACAAATTTTTCCCTCAGTGTTGACTACACAATTTTTTCCCTTTGTGGGCACTGTACAATTTTTCCCTTAGTAGTCATTACGCAAATTTCTCTCTCAATGTTCACTATGAAAATTTATCTCATGGTGGTAACTATGCAAAATTTTCCCTCTGTCTGGCTTGATTTGTGCACTGCGTAGTCTCAGTGATCACACTTGAACTCTGATTGCTTGAACTACGTAATCTTGACTCCCAGTGGCCACTATGTAATTTCATTCCCCAGTGGGTACCGTGTTGAAAATTTCCTTAGTCAAGCTCGAGTTGTGCTCTGCGTAGTCTTGGTGATCAAGCCCCTCTCCCTGACACCTAGAACTGCACAATACATAGTTACTAGTCCCTCTCTCCCATCCTGTTACTTGTCCTGGACTCAATTCACAGATAATAATGCATCATCTTAGGATAGGGAGTTTTCAGATTGATGTTGTCCCATCATGAGTGAATTGTAGGAATAGGTACACTATCAAGTCATGGTGAGATGATGAAGAAGGAGAAGAAAGAGGGAAGCATTCCTAAAAAATCACTTGTAGTTGAACATACCAGTGGACCTACCAAGAGTAAGAAAAAGGAACACAAGTGTGCAATTGCCTTCCAAGACTGAAGATTGTTGAATAACTCTCATCGTTAAGCTATGCAGAGGAGAAGAGAAATCATATCCAAGAACACATCCATCACTCAGCAACAATAATGTCTTGAGATTTCCATATCATCAAACCGGTCCATGTCAGTAGTGTCATGTCAAGCTGTGTCATGAGTTTTCATATGCCACATCACTATTGTGGGTCATGTACATTGTAAATCAAATGTATTGTAAAGTGAAAGTCCAATGGACACACATGAACATGAAGAGTCATGTAAGTTGAAAATTCATAGGAAGTTGAATAGTCATGAGGGTAGTAAAAGAGTCACAAGGGGTAAGCATCACCCCTTTGGTTATATATACCCCCTAATTGTATGAGAAAAGGACCTTTTCACCTTGGCTCCTCCCACAAGGCATTAGAGAGACAAGCTATTTCTTTGAGGAGCAAGGAGTGGCTCCAATGTCCGGCTACTGGGGCTAGTGATGTACAATGTAAATATGTGTCTTGGAACTTTTTTTTAATTACATAAGCCATTTCAGGCCAATAAATTTTCATGTATGACTTATGAATGTTTGTAAGACTATTATGTGAACGTTTGTATTTCATGTTTTCTTTCATATGTACTAAGATAGTTGAACTATTTCAGTTATTTTAGTGCTTATCTTGTTGGGAATGTGTTGTACTGGTTGTCACTACTGTGTCATCCTTGTGGAATATTCTGTGGGATACTAGATAGACCTTTCCTTCCTTCTCTGTTATAACGACCGTCACACCCAATATGGACTATTCCACTATATGTTAGACGGATCTTCCCTTGTCGTATCCACTGTGGACTGTTTGTTGGATGTTAGAAAATTCCTTTTAGTTCATCTGTTTCTCTTCTTGGGTGGTACTATTACCTCTTAATTAAAGGATCACTTTTCTCCTCCCTTTTGCAGTAATAGAACTTAGACACCCCATCATATTGAGCTTATCCCTAAGTGTGTCAAACTTCTCCTTTTCCAGGGGCTTCATTAGAATGTTGGCCACTTGTGCATCTGAAGGAATGTTAACCAAGACCACTTCTCTACACACTCACCAGGCACACTCGCCTTGTTGTTTGAAGATACCAATACATCACTCTCTTGTGCTGACAACTAGAGCCAAGGAAAATCTTTAAGGAGGTGGAAACCGAGACTTTATACTAGATGGGACTCCTACACCAAATGGTGTGAGGTATGATTATGAATTCATATTAGGGAGATCCCCTTGGTTGACAAATTTATAGCACCGTCAACAAAATGGTGCTAGAAGGAGGGCCAGATGATACGCTGTGCTCGTTGAGTTTGGTTTGAATATCTTATTTAAAATGGCCTTCCTCAAATTATAATCCTGAGATGTTTTTCTAAAGAGCTTAATTGTACCATCCTTGTGGAAGTTATTCTTGACTTGTTCAAATTTAAGTTTGATGGTGAGGATGAATAAACATTGTTTCAAGTTGTATATCTTTGTTTTTGTCACATAATATATTCCAAAGATGTCATGTCTAGATTACTCACCCTCACATTTCAAGGTCGTGTTAGTAAATGGTGTCATACATTACCCATTTCCTCTATCCATTCATTTGATCAACTTGCTAAGATGTTTCATAAATCCTTCAATAAGTATAACCACCATGATGTTTATGGAATATTCGACCATTTAAGATTGAAGCCTGATGAATCAGTTGAGGATTTTTCTGATCGATTCCTTCACCTATGCTACAAAATTTCTGAAAAACATTTGAACTGGTATTTCTTGAAATAAGAGTTGAGCGCTTGGTTCTTGTCTCCTCATACAGTGAGTTTGAACCTTCTATTTTACCTTCTTCCCCAAATCTTGCAAATCATGAGGCAGCTCAAATTTTAGAGGAGGAGCTTACTGCCCCTTTTGTTCATTATCCTCCTCCTTTTATGGTCCTGATGAGGGTGCCTCCTTGTGGTGATTGTAAAATTGTGAAATCAATTAATCAAATCTCTAGTCCATCTTCTCATTCTTCTTCTGCTTCAATGGAGGAAATTCCATAATGTCTCTTGAAGCCTACGGTGAGGGCTCGCTCCTCTATTCTACAAGGTGATGTCACCATTCATAACTCTGGTTTCAAAGCTAATCCAGATTTTTGTTGTCCTCTATCATCTACATATCCTAATTCTTTGTACCATGACCCACTTGATCAATATGCTTCACAAACTAGTTCTTCACATTCTCTTAATTTTCAAGCTATTTTATCAAATTGCAATTAGGTACAAGGTGGTCACATTACATGCGTAAAGGAGCAGAAAGGTGAGAATTATTTTAAAATTTATCTCTATTTCAAAATATTCCATGTCAAAACAATAAGTTTTCATTCTTGAATGATTCTCAATCTACCGGTCTCCATGGAAAATACAATACAATCAATTCTTTCAATCAAACCCCAAACATGAGCAATAGTCATTCAAATGATGATGACTCTATTTATGTATGTCGTGATGAATTCCCAAGCACATCATATGATCTTTTGGTTTCACAAGAATATTTTGATTTAGATCTAGAATCTAGTTCAGTCAAAGAAGATGTTCATATCAAAATTTCCTCTTCACCTCACTATCTCTTGTGTCCTACCATTTGCAACACATCTTCTTGCAATGAAAATACACCATTCTCTTTAGCTTCTTCATCCAATGAGTTATACCCTCAATCGACACAAGGTGGTGAGCTTGTCCATGATGATATTGAAAACAATTAAATCATAGAGTACCCTTCCCATTCCATGTCATTTCTTCTTCTACATGAAGACAACTCTTCAAATCAACTTGCTCATGAGATCTCACTGATTCATTTATCTTTGAATATGCTATCAGAAGAGCCTCTCTAATTAAGTAATTTGATTGTTGAAGTTGAACAATCTGGTGAAACCTATGATAAAGATGGCTGCCATCCGATGAGAAGTTTTGAAATAAACAACAATAGCTATTCTCAAACCATGCATGATCTGGTTCAAGCTTCAAAACGTGATTTTTCAATCCTGGGAAGTTCTAGGACCTATCGAGGAGTCGAGGCACTTCAAATTATGTTGATGGTTATTTCAAGATCTCGTGACTCTAGAAAGCCCCCAGAACTAAATCAGATCTAGTTTCTCTCGCACAAACCGTCTATCTGCATGGTTTCACTCGATGTGAGTTCCTGTGTAAAAAATGTCTGGTATTCCAAGTGCGACCTCTCAAATTTTCAAGATCTTACTTATGACATAATTCACAAATATGTCGCAGTTCATTCGTCTTCATGCAAATCTCTCACATAAAGCTAGGGTTAGGAATGCACATCTCTCATAGAGTCATGGAATTACAAAGTGGTTTATCTCAAGCACTATATTTTCTCAAAGGAATCATACTTATCAAATTTGTCCCTTAATGGTCAGATCCTCAGTCTTCTTGCAAATTTTTTATTGCAAATCTATCCTCTCATCACACCAGAAATATTCTTGAGTGATAATGAATGCACAAGTTGTCACATGAATCAAGTTCCTCTCCATTCAATATGTCTCAACTGATCTCATGCTTTCGTGGTGCTAGTATTGTTCTTAAACTCTTTTCATGACTACGATGCTTGTACAATTTTTCACCAGTTGCAAGAAGGTGATCTGTCATGTTTGGATCACAAGGAAATTGGTTCGATTGTTCAGAGCATTCGCAAGACTGTTCAAATTGATTTTTCCTTATTGATTGCAAACTGGGAATCTGATGATTCAATTAGCTCATCCGATCATTTCTCTGTCTTGGGTGACTGTCATTCAACATATCATTTTCCATCAGTACAACTAAGGAAATTTATTCCACCCTCCTTGATATTCATTTCCCAACACCTCTCTATTTAGATATTTGTCAAGTGGGTGAGGCACTTCAGCCTTCGCTGATGGTTATGGCAAGTCCTCACTGTCTTGACATGACTATCGAGTATGGTCAGATCTATTTTCCCCTACAATATTCTCAACATAATCAAATTCTTTTAATTGAAAACCTATCTTTTCAAGGTTTTCAAGAGGGCCATCACGAATTTTATGATCTAATCACTAAATGGTTGGAACAATCTTACCTAGTAAGCTCTGTAGAAAACAACAAGTTCCGATATTTTCTCACACTTGCTAAGAAGCTCAGTGTAGATGAAGACACATCCACAAGGTGTTTTTGAGGTTTGTTGAAAATTAATATTCAGCGAAAAGGTAAGCATGTGAAATATGATGAAAGTAGTGGTTGCGACACACCTTTCCACCCACAGGAAAGACCTTCCTTTTCTTGTGCATGCTTTTCAATTTTTTATATCTTATGTTGCACATCACTTCTTATCTATTTTAATTGTTCCTATATTTGTGGATGTAGGTCTGGAACAATCATAGTGGCTTCATTGGAAATTTCATTTTATGTGACCCTGACCTTCTAGCTGTTAGGATAGGGTAGGATTAGTTACATCTTAATTTTCCCTTCCTCGCACTCATCTTGCACTCATTCCCTGTAGTTTTTCCTAGTTTTCTTATTTTGGTTCTACATCATCTTTTCTTTAGTCATTTTGTTCTCTTGTCTTATGATTTTGTTCACTAGTTCTATGTTTTCATTATTTTTTCTTTGTTTTATTTCTCGTTGATTTTTCCTTTTGGTTTTCATCATGCAAATAAGTGTTGTGCATTTATATGTTGTGGCTTCCGAGTGTGTGTGTGGCTGCATTTCAAAGAGTCTTGTGACACTACAACGCTTGGCTAGTGTTATGTTTGTCTTCCTTATGTTGGATGCATGTTTTGGCCATTGAATTTTTGATAGAAAATATGATCTGTCTGTAGGGGGAGTTTTGGTCCAACTATGAACTTGTGTCCAATCTAGAAACTTCATGCCTATACTCAGTTTTCTGCTTCAGTGCTTTCAAGCCTATCTAACTAGTAGAAATGGAGAAGGGGAAAAATTTTAATGAGAAAACCTAAATCAAAGGTATTTATATGCTTCTCTTAAGGAACAACCTCTCTTGCTCTTAATAAGTTGGGATCCATCTTCTGCCCCAAAATAAATAAGTTTCGATGCACAGTTCTCTTTAAATAAATAAATAAAGGCAAAAGAAGGTAAAGGATTCCTACACACAGAGGTGAAGCAAGCAAATCCACCAGGGTACTTTCCAGGATTGCTGGAAGTGGAACAGTGTTTGTGTTCCTACATTACTCTGTCGAGGTTATGTCTAGGCCTACTGGCAGTGGAGCAACACCAGGAGATAAAAAACTATATTCTAATAATCTAAAGCTTGTGATTACCCTTCCCAATCTGAAACATTGTGATTATGTTGAATCTTATGTTTTGTTCAAGTTAGAAGGTACAGAGGGGACCATGTTTGACCATGGGGTAATTGGGAAAGTCAAAGTAACTTGCATGGTGAATCAATACTCCCTGAAGGACCAAGGCCCTGTAGAAAATAAACTATCCAAGACAGAGAAGCTAGAATTCAACTAGTGTGTCGCAAGGTGTTGTAGTGGCTACAACACCCTTCATAATTTTGGCTTGAACTCAAATTTAAGAGCCTTGCTTGGTCTTCTCTTTTATTGTTGTGAACACTTAAGCTCATTTCATGAGATTTCCTAGAGTCCTTTGACACCTTTTTCTTGTTGGATCAACTGCCATCTTTTATCATGTTTGACTATTTTTCCATGTTTACGGATCTTTTATGGTGGTTTTGAAGGTTGGTAGTTATGTATAAAAGTGTTCCTATCTATGTAAACACCCTTCGCACTCAATACACAATTATTTGAGCGCTATCGCACAAGTGTTGTCACGGTCATCCTAAAGTTGATCTCAAGGGTTGCACTTATTGCATCCTGCTATATGACAGTCACACAGAGGATTATGATTTGTCTTGTTGTTTTGGTGGCCTATGTTGTTGAGTTGTCAAAGTATGATAATTGTTTTATCACAAGTTCAAGTTCTTCATGAGTTCATCTTCCTCCCACATTTAGCCATTTTTCCAAATATCTTCCTAACTTGGTAACTCAGCTTCACCGGGCCTCGACGGAACTGCACATTGTTCAGTCTCAACCCTCATTTCCAGTGATGTTGCCCCCGATTTTCCTAAAAAACAGTTGTTTAGGGCCTCAAAATGGCTCTATAAGTTTAGGACCTGAAAAACTGCAAAAAATAGTAAATTGTGCTACAAATCAGGAAACTTAAAAAATGAAAGAAACAATGGTGGGGGTACAAGTGGAATAGGTGGGTGGCCACCAATATCCACCTGGATCATTCCTCCCCCCTTAGGAAGAAATGGTCCCCATTGCATTGAGTTCCTCCATGAGATGAGGAAACTTCTACTGAACTTGGTCCCTAGTGAGCCACTCTCCCTGGTGAAGGAGTTGGCTTGCTTTGACAACTTGATATAGTTGGATCCTTTACTGTCGGGTGTTCTTGATCTGCGTGTCCATGATCTGATCAATTGTGGATTGTTCCATGCAGTATCGATTTAACTCTGTAGGTGTAAGCTTTTCTGCCATGTCTGATGTGTCCAATAGTGGTGGGGAGTATGGTCAAAGGCAGTCCACATTGAACACTAGGTGCAGGCCAAGGAATGGGGGAATGATGAGCTCAAATGAATTGTCTGCCACAACTTTGGTAATGGTGTAAGGACCATATTAGAGTGGTTTGAGTTTCTGATAGGCTTCAGAAAGGCGTTCCTTCTGCAAATTCAACCAGAATTTGTCACTCGCCTGAAATTTGTGTGACACCCAATGTTGATCATGTTGTTGCTTGTACTTTACATTTGATTTCTCTAGAATGTCGTGGACCTACTAGTGGATGTGTTGGATGTGCTCAATGAAGTTGTTTTCTTTATTGGCTTTAGAATGGACATGAGTTGAATCTTGCTGAGTAGCGGAAAATGGTATGGACACATCAATGGGACATAGCAGCTGGAATACGAAGGCCAACTGAAAAGGTTTGTGACTTGTCGAGCTGTGGAGAGACTAGTTATAACTATAATGGACATAGGGGAGGCTCTCATCCCATGTGCGTGGATGATTTGAGTTGTACATGCACATAATGTGTACAATAATCATGTTGATGACCTTTGTATGGCCATCAGTTTGGGGATGGAAATATTTTTCTTGTTAGCCGCCATAATGGCCATCTTCAAGAATTTGTCAATGACCACAAAAACTCAGTCATTACTATACTTAGTAGAAGGAACAATCGACATGTAATCCACAGAGAGGGATTCCCAAGGTCGACTAGGGGTAGGAAGCAGAGTATAAAGGCCTTGATTCTTGATGGTTGGTTTGGCAATGGCATAGGAAGTGAAGGATTTGATGTAATTCCCAACATCCTCTCGAAGATTTAGCCAATAGAAATGCTTTTGTAGTACTGCCACTATTTTCTCAACCCCAAAATGCCCAACGACCCTAATGTAGTTCGTTTCCAAAGTCATCTTGTCATGCTCACTTGAAGGAACACAAAGGTGTCCTAGCTTGGATAACAGGGCATCCTGGAGGTGAAAATCTAGAACTTTTTGACCCTCCAAGAGCATCTAGAATGTGTGGCCGAATTCTGGGTCACTTTTGTAGAGAAGTGGCCAATCAGAAATCTCATTCCCATAAGAGTTGAGCACGATGGTTAATGCCATGATCGATGGTTGGCTGAGGCACTTTGCAACATTATTGGTACTACCCTTCTTGTACTCGATATTCAAATGGAACTGTTGCAGGTATGTGGACAACTTTTGATGGCGATCATTTTGTAACTTCCCTTGCATCTGTATGAACTATAGGGGTTAGTGGTCTCTGTGGATGACCATTTCCTTCCCCAAAATGTAATGCTTCCACTGATGGTAGGACTGTACAATGCAATACATCTCTATGTCATAAGTGGGATACTTCCGGACTGTGTCTGAAAGTGTCTCACTATGATATGCCACTGGATGCCCGTATTGAGTAAGGACTGCCCAAATAGCATAGTCAAAGGCATCTGTCTCGATCTCAAATGGTTGTTGCAAGTCTGGTAATGTGAGCACTGGTGTAGAGTAGAGTCAATGTTTCAACAATGTGAATGCCTTCTATTGAGATTTAGACCAAAAGAAATTTTCTTTCACACCTCCCTTGGTGAATTGAGTCAAGGGCCAAGTGATATGAGAGAACCCCAACACGAACTTGCGGTAGAAACTGGCAAGTCCCAGAAAGTTGTGAAGCTCTGTTAGAGTGGTTGGGGTTGGCCAATCCTGAATGACTTGGCTCTTGGCTGAATCCACATGCAGCTCATGTTCATGAATAATGTATACCAGATATTGAACCTAGGTCATGCCAAAAGTGCATTTCTCCAAATTGGCACACAACTTGTGTTGCCAGAGTGTTTGGAGAACCTGTCGGATGTGGTGGAGGTGTTGTTCCCAACTCTGGCTGAAGATTAGGATGTCATCCAAGTATATCATTACAAATTAGTTGGTGGATGGATGCAAGATGTCATCCATCAACCTCATGAAGGTTGTAGGAGAATTTGTCAACCCAAAAGGAATAACCAACCATTCAGAAAGGCCCTCCTTGGATTTGAAGGTAGTCTTCCACACATCAAAGGGTTTGATTGGTACCTGGTGATATCTGGACTTCAAGTCAATCTTGCTAAAATATCTTTCCCACTTGGGTTGGTCCAGAAGGTCATTAATCCATGGGATCGGGTACCTATTTCAGAAAGTGATATTGTTCAGCTCCCGATATTCAATATAGACTTAGAGTTGAAACATGAATATGCTTCTGAAGCCTTCAGCTTGACACAAGTGACTACTTGGCCTGACACTCACTTGTGTCATGGGTGGAGCTCTTATTGAACTCACACCACTTTCCCATGTCCTTCTTTAGCTTCATGATGTTGTTATTTGTTTGCAGCTTTGGTAGGTTGTCCTGGTCCAACCCACCTTGGCTTTGTCCTTTGTTCTATGGTTTTGGGGCACCTTTCCCTTGCTTCGGATTCGCGGATCCAAAATCTCACTTCTTTTGTTTAAACGTATGCTCAATCTTGACGGTGTATCGGTACGCCGTGTCGAGCGAGGAGATGTACAGGAATTGCATCTCATCCTAGATGTACCTGTGTAGGTAGCCATGATAATTGAGTACCAAATGTTTCTCATAATCATTCATACCCAACTTTGTGTGAAGGGTATGAAAAAAATTAGTAAACTCCAACGCATCTTGGTCCCTTCCCTACCGTAGTGTGGTCCACTTTATGTATTTATCCTCATAGCTCCCGACAGGGTAGTACTGCTCCTTGATGGCGGCCCAAAACAAATTGCAAGTGGGTGCAGCTGAAAACACTGAGGCTGTACTTTCTTCCTTCTACTCATAGTATGTTTCCCACCAGTCGTTGACGTGGGGGGCAACTTTGAGAAGAGCAAAAGTAATATTTTCTCGGCTGGAAAAATCGTGAACAGAAAAAATATCCTTCTAGAATATTTAACCACTTATATATAGTTCTTGCATCTATTTGGCCTTCAAATATGGGAATGTCAAATTTTACTTGTACCTTAAAAGGAGTGGAGCCTCCAGAGTGGTTGTTGGATGTGGATGCATTGCGGTAGGAAATTGTTGAAGGACCTAGGAAACATTATCCATCATCGCGTACCTTTGTTTCTCGAGGGCCTCCTCGAGAAATATTTTGATAGGTTCTCCTGCTTCCTCATACTTCTTTTCTTCCCCCATGGGCAGCCGTCAGGGTTTGCAAGGTTGATCTTGCAAAGGTTCAACTAGATTGAGCCCTAACTCCTTATATCTCGACCTCGTTGGGGACATGCAAAGAAAAATTGAGAAAGAGTAGACCGCTATGATACCATTGATTCGAATTTAAATAGGAATACAAAAAATTACATATATAACCATAAATACAGAGATGAAGTAGAAATAACACTTCATTTCATTAATATCAAATACTGAAATATGCTTACAAACAGAATGGAAATAAGACTGGCTCAGGCAATGGTAGCTTATCTCTGAGAAGAGATGTGGTGGCTACATGACTCTGAACTATTTTACAATGAGACTCAAAGGCCTATTTATTATTGAGAAACAATGAAAAACCCAAAACATCCAAAAACCTAACCCTAGGAGATGAAGTGCCAAACTATGGGCCCCGTTTGGGTAAAATGGTACATCAACTTCCCATGGTCATAACTTTGGCATACGATCTCTATTTGATTTGAACAATACCTTGTTAGAGAGATCATTCAAGGAATACAACTTTTTAATGGCGTGGTGGCCTCGGTTTTCCAAAAAATTGTCATATAGGGCCTCAAAATGGCTCTGGAAGTTCAAGTCTCGAAAAAAATGCCGCTCTGGAAGTTCAAGTCTCGAAAAAAATGCCAAAAATAGTAAATTGTGCTACAAATAATGAAACTGAAAAACTGAAAGAAACAATGGTGGGACTCCAAGTGGAATAGGTAGGTGGCTACCAATATCCACCTGGATCATTCCTCCCCCCTTAGGATCCAATTGTCCCCATTGCGTTGAGTTCCTCCATGGGATGAGGAAACTTCTGCTGAACTTGGTCCTTAGTGAGCCACTTTCCCTGATGAAGGAGTTGGCCTGCTTTGAAAACTTGATATAGTTGGATCCTTTGTTGTTGGGTGTTCTTGACTTGCGTGCCCATGATTCGATCAGTTGTGGCTTGTTCCATGCAGTCTGGATTTAACTCTGTAGGTATGAGCTGTTCTGCAATGTTTGATGTGTCCAACAGTGGTGGGAATTAAGGTGGTCCACATTGAACACTGGGTGCAGGCCAATGAATGGGGGAATGTTGTGCTCAAATGCATTATCTCCCACAACTTTGGTAATGGTGTAAGGACCATATCGGAGTGGTTTTAGTTTTCGATAGGCTCTGGTAAGGCGTTCCTTCCGTAAAAGAAACCAAACTTTGTCGCCCACCTGAAACTTGTGTGGCTCTTGATGTTTATCATGTCGCTGCTTGTACTTGGCATTTGATTTCTCCAGAATTTCATGGAACTACTAGCAGATGGGTTGGATGTGCTCAGTGAAGTTGTTTGTTTTATTGGCTTCAGACTAGACATGAGTCGAATCTTCCTAAGTAGCGAAAATAGTATGGCCACATCAATGGGACATAGTGGCTGGAATCCCAAGCCCACTTGGAAAGGGTTGTGGCCAGTAAGCTACAAAGAGCCCAGTTATGGTTGTGCTAGACATAGGGAAGCCTCTCATCCCATGTGCAGGGATGCTATGAGTTGTACATTTGCAGAATGTGTACGATGACCCTATTGACGACCTTTGTCTGGCCATCAGTTTTGGGATGGAAAGTTGTGGAATTAGTGAGCTTGGTGTCCAACATCGACCAGAGACTGGACCAAAACATACTGAGGAACCTGCTATCCCAATCTGAGATGATAAACTGTGGGATCTCAAAATGTTCCCACACTCATTCAAAAAAGAGTTTAGTAGTGGCTTCTATTGTGATATTCTTCTTACATGCTGCCATAATGGTCATTCTCGAGAATCTATCGATGACCAAAAAAACACAATTGTTTCCATGCTTAGTTGAAGGAAGGCCTGACATGTAATCCATGGAGATGGATTACCAAGGTTTACTAGGGGTAAGTAGCAGAGTATAGAGGCCTTACTTCTTGACATCTTGTCAAAGATTCAACCAATAGATATACTTCTACAGCACTGCCACCATTTTCTCAAACCCGAAATGTCCAACGACTTGACTGTCATGCGCTTCCAAAATCATCTTGGCATGCTCACTTGAAGGAACACAAAGGTGTACCAAGTGGCATAACAGGGCATCCTGGAGGTGAAAATCTAGAACTTTGTTGGCTTAGTGGGTCTTGACCCAGGTTCAAAGTTAGTTGCACCAAAGAAAACCCTACACTACTGGCTCTTTCAACATCAATCCATGTAATGTAGACTAAAGTATCACCTGAAGAAGTATGGGGGGATGTTGAAACCAAGTTTCTACATCTAGAGATCAATGTGATGTCTTTCTATGACCTAGATCTGCCTTTGCGCAAATTTATAAGCCCTTAAGGCTTAGCGTTGTAACTCCCCTCAATTGGCCTCTTGACCTCCACAAAGGTCTATGATTGGCTTTTGCGGTCCCTGAAAATTAAAATTAGCTATTTACGCACACCCTATATTACCCTTAGATCAGCGTTTACTCAAATCTACGTAAGGGTTCAATCACTTTAATATAAAGTGTTATGATCTTCGCGTAATCACTTAACAATAATTGCGTTCAGATTATAGGACGGATGAAGTAAATTCGTGCATCAATACATCATTATTTTTTTAATACATCATTTCATCACAGAATATATCACAATCATACATAACAAAATTAAAGTGATAAAACAAAATAATTTCTACAACAATCTTCTTTATTGATCTTCAATATAGTTTTACAGACTCAATACTTCGCTACGCATTCAACTGCAGACACTACTCTAGGCCTCTACGCACTCATCTACAGAGCATTTCCTCTTACTTTTCTGTGCTAACCCTCTAGACTCCTTCCATCATTCCCATAGAAAAAAGACTCTATCTTTATCTATCTGCCTTAGACTCTCTAAGACACTCCTATTTATACAATCCCATGGTCCACAAATCATGGGTAGATCTTCAAAAACCGACTCAATTTTACATGAATGAGGGTAAAAACCCTTTTTGAATCTTAACTAACTCAGTGCTTCGTGCCCACAATTTGCAGAGAATTTACATCTTTTTACATCAAAACTTGGGCTTTTGCCCCAAAACTGACTCGGGGGACCCCATCCCAACAGGCCCCCAACACAAAGGTCGTGACTCACCCTCGAGTCACTTGGCTAGCACGGTGATCTTGCTGCAAAGATCCCCCAGCTCCACCTGCACAATTTCAATTTCAAACATGCTCTAAATGGCTACCTGCTTCACCTATTCGACTAGTTGCTCTTTAGTTGGTTCTTCATTGGCTCGCTTGATCTTCTATTGTGTAAGATGCAAGTACATCAGCTTTTTTGAATGTTGGTTGAGACTAGATAGGCTTCATCCAACCAAGGGCCCAACTGTGCCTTAAGCACTGTCTCTTTTTTCTGCGCTGCTTCCACTTGTGCAAGGAGCTGCTTTGCCTCTTTCAACTTGGCGAGGTGTTGCATTGTAGTAATGGAGTGTGCCATCACCCTCACTTCATCGTACTACTGCTGGAGCTAGCAGATCTCTGTACTTAATATCTACAGGGTGGGATGTTCACGCAGGGTCTTCACCACTTCCATGGCATGTTCAAACGAAGTTGTATAGTCAGCAACAATAGCATCCATAGTAGCTATCCCTTCCTTGACGACAACGCTACATTGTTCCCTAACCTCGAGTGGAGTTGAAGGTTGTGACTTGAGTTCCAACTCCATGATTTTCATATTGAGTTCAAATTGAACTTTGTTCACCTCTGCCTTTGCATCATGGATGCCCGCAGTGACTTTCAGATCTTGGCCTCTAGTTGTGCTTCCTCAGGGATGTGCAACTCTGACACTGTTTGACGCACCTCTACAACCGCTACTGCCAACTGGGTGTTCTATGCCTCGATTGTATCCCTTTCCTTTAGGGCCTCCATCTTCCCAGCGAACATTTTTTCCTTCTTCACCCTATACTCGATGATTAAACTGAGAGCACGCTGCTCCCGTGCTCTCAATTCCGCTATCACACATGTGTGCAGTGCGTGAAGATATTCATTGGGGTGCGCTACAATGTTGAGGCTGATTTTCTTTAGGGTGCTAACAATGATCTTTTCATCATCTGATTCCGTGCTCAGGGACCCTTCTGGCAGCACAACGGTCCTGAGGTCCACTGTTCTGAATAGCTCGACAACCTAACTTTTCCCTCGTGCCAGGCTCATTTGTGCGGCGCTAACTTGTCCCGCACTCACTTGTATTCTACTGGTCTGGATCTGCAGTTTGCACAGATCCTTATAAATATTACCTAAAGACTGCAAGTGTTGTTGCTCAAATTGCTACAATAGTTTGGTTGTCGCGTCGCGCACTTTGTCCCTGATCTCATTGAGATCACCCTCTGTTAGCATAATGGGATCCATCAATGGTTTAGTCACCTTGGTCTTCTTTCGGTACCCCTCTTGCTGTTGTTCTTTGTGCTTCCTTACCTAAAAGGGGGTGCTTTGCCCCTCATCGCCTCCATTTCCCTGCGTTGACTTCTCTTCATCCACAGTTTCAGACGAAGGAGATGTTTTGATTTGTTTGGAGCCAAATTGTTCCTACTCAGTCTGCTCCTTTGCAACGCGCTCCTTTTCCATTTAGGCCTTCTCGTGGGCCTCCTTATTTTTCTACGCGGCCAACTTTTGGGTCGCTTGCTTCGCTACATCCTTGCACTTCATTTCTGCTAAGCTCCTCGTGCCCTTGCTGGTACCTGTGCCTATGTCAGACGGAGTATGCTAATCTATTGGCTAGCACTTGATTACCTCCTGTATGGCATCCTCGATCACTAGGTACGACAGATCGAACCACTTCTACTATGGGTCCTTCCACACCCTGATGTAAACGCGGTGGAAGTCTGCCTTGAACTCAACATATTCAGACAATTGTTCATACACAGTCGGGGACAACCATGGTTACTGGTTGATTTCCATGTGGAATCTTGACTCCATCAATTCCATGAAATGTTTTGTCTCAGTGATCCACCGAGGGTCCTTCGTGGTCCATAGGGAGGAAAACTATGCAACTTCCGGCAATCCAGCCTCCGCAGGAGGAAACTGGCTGTCCTCTGGCAAATCCCAAGAAACCAGCACAATGGAGAGTAGTAACCATGCATAGTGTAAGTTCCTCTTCTCGTCTTGGGCCTCGTGACAATTTGAAAGGAACTCACTACATAAGTAGCATTACCAGTTGAACTGCATAGCCTCCATGCATTGTGTAGCCAATGACACCATAGGAGTCGAAACCTTGTCCGCGCGACACTTCCTCATAACCTTGTCAACTAGTATCTGGGTGGTAATTTTTATCACGGGATCGTTCATGGATGTTATGGAGTACCCGTGCGGCTTCTTGATAACCTCAAATTTCTTCTTCATATGCTCTTCCAAGTCTCTCCCACTTGTCTTTTTGCCAAACTCCTTGGCTAGGCTTAGACCTTCGTGCGGAAGGTGTGTGATCATGTGTATGAACATATCCGTGATGGGGATGGGCGTGCCAAGCCACAAGCACCCATCGTGCACCATAGTAAGCAGTTTCCATATGCAGGTGGTATTAATGTTAGAGTGGTGGTAGTGGGGCACCCACAGCAGGTTCAACAATCCAGATTGGTCTACTCTACAGATCCATTCAATTGACTCTAACTCAATGACTCTTGAGTCTTTGCAATACACCCACCTCATATAATTCTCCTTTGCAAGGTGGGGGAACCTCTCATGGTTAACCAGGTCCCAATCTTCCATATTTAAAAGGGGAATGCATGCCAAGAGTGGATCTTTGAAGGTTATCTTCTCATGCAACAGGGGCGTGTGAATGACAAATTTCTCTGAGTCTAGGTCCTTAGTGACTTTCGTCTTCCCTTTATGTGGAGGATGTATTTCAACAACTTGGTGATGGGCTCCACACCCTCTGCATCTATATCTTTAGCGCCCTCTTCGACCTCCAAATCTACAACCTTCTCAGGTTGCTTATCCTTCTTCTGGGCTTGGGTAGCAAAAATGCTTTCAAGATGACTTGCGCACTAGCACCGGCCTCTTCTACTTGTCTTTCTTTGGTTTTTGGGACTTTATCACAGGTGTAATCTTCGACCTATGTGAACTCTGTGCCGTAGGCATAGGCGCCGGAGCCTCCATGTTCACAACCTTTGAAGCATCTCCTTTAGAGGTGATATTTCCTCCAGTGCTTGTAGTCTTAGCAGAACCTAGTCCTGACATGATGTTGCAAATGAATTTCCTGTCTAACATCGAAATTTATCGAATACGGGGATTTCGATCAAAGCTTCAAAGATCCACAATTCATATGTGATAGACATAACAAATTAAAAATTCTAAGGGTGAAAAGTGTTCTCTATTGAATTGGCATGCACAATTTATAGGGGAATTTGAATTCAAATCCGACCATTCCCCCCAAAACTCATCCATTAATGTTGATTTGGTGGTAGATCTCCAAATATTTCAGCCTTAAATGCCGCCCACCGGCTCCTCTTAACCATCTTATGGCTGTCAAATCATGAACAATGACTCTAATGGTCATTTTCTAGCTATGTTGTGTTGTATCTCCCTCCATATAACTCCCTTCACATGGATTTTGGTACTGTGACATCACCCTGTTTCACGCAACCCCCTTGTCGCGTAGTCCCCAAAACTAGGTAGTGTAGTTTATGGTCCCATGCTCCCTTAAAACTTCCTGGAGCACTAAGACCATTCGACCGCCATATAGTCATTGAGCCGGATCTCCTACATACGACTTCAATTGGCTCCCTTTCACCCTTCCCATGAAAGGTTCTCTGTTCAGCTTTGCGAGGTGAACCACGCCCCCATTTGTGATTTCTTATGACATATGGCCCAAACCAGTGCATTTGAAAGTTTCCTGGAAACTTAGCGAACTTACTATCATATAATAATACCAATTTTTTCTTAGAATCCTTGATACCCAACTTCGTGTGAAGGGTATCTCCCTCCATAGTGCAACATCCTTCACGTGGCTTTTGGTACTGTGACATCATCGTGTTTCACATAGTCCCCTTGTCATGTAGTCCCTAAAACTGGGCAGTGTAGCTTATAGTCCCATGCTCCCTTACAACTACCTAGAGAACTAAGACCGTTCAGTTGCCATATAGTCATTGAGCCAGATCTCCTGCATATGGCTTCAACCAGCTCCCATTCACCCTTCTTGGGAAAGGTTCTCTGTTCAGCTTTACGAGTTGAACCGTGCCCCCATCTTTGATTTATTTGATGACATATGGCCCCAACCAGTGCATCTGAAACTTTCCTGGAAACTTAGCGAACTTACTATCATATAATAATACCAAATCATTTACCTTGAATGTGTGCAACTTGATGTGTCGATCATGCCATGCTTTTTCATGTTCCTTCTGTAGTTGTTGATGATATCCAACCAAGAATTTTTCCGCTTTTAGCTCAATCAACTGCACGAGCCATTCTTCCAAGGCTCCTCAGTCCACCATCCATGTGAAAGCTGATATGCATAGACTAGGCATGATATATTCCATAGGCATCACAGCTTCTACATCATAGACCAACCGAAAAGGTGTCTGACCTGTTAGTTTTTTGCTAGTCCTGTACGCTCATAATACTATCAGTACATGCATGTTCCAATCATTCCGCTACAGATTTCAAATATTTTTCATCTCTTTATCCAATATCTTATTGAAGGCCTTAACTATTCCATTAGCCTAAGGATGATATGGAGTACACTTCTAATGATAAACCTGGAACTCTTTGGTCAGTGCGCTAATCATTTCATTGAGGAAGTGCGTACCATGATCGCTCATCAATACTTTCGAGAAATTGAACCTGGCTAACACATACTCCAATAAGAATTTAGCTACAGTGGCCCCTGTATAATCCTTCATAGGTTGTGCCTCCACCCATCTGGTCAAATACTCTATTGCTGTAATGATATAGTGCGCACATGTTTTCTTGCTTGGGTGCTGAATCGGTCCTACAAAGTCGATTTCCCATTTCTCAAATAGCTGCAATGACACCTGAGGGTTCAGAGGCAGCTCATCCCTTCACGATGGCCTGCCCATTCTTTGATATGCATCGCATGCCCTACAATATGCTTTGGTATCCTTATATAACGTAGGCCACCCACAAACCTGCAAGCAAAATCTTATGCGTTGTTGCTTTTCCTGCATAATGTCCTCCTGGAGCTCCTCCATGAGCTTCAGCAAGGATGCTATTTCATTCAAAATCGAGCACATGCCACCAGAGTATCTCGTCCGATCCCATCTTATACAAATTTCCTGCAATTACGAAGAAATCGACCGCCCGTACTACCAAAACTTTCTTCTGTTGACTGGTGTATCCCTCTAGAGCCATCCCCATTGTCAAAAAGCGGATAATATCTGCAAAATGGTTATTCGCTATGTGCACCGCGAAGGGTTGTGTGTTGGGCAACCCTTCTTACAAATTAGTAGGCTCCTTCCCTTTTTCAATTCACAACAAATGGTCAGGTCCTGCATTTAACCTTCATGGCTTCATAATTACCTCAAAGTCATATTGTTGAAATAGCAGCAACCATATACATATCTTCCCCTCCTTATACTAGGTCTGTATCTATTGTTGAGTAGTTCTTCTCAGCCTTAGATAGTTTCCTGCTTGCAAAGGCTATAGGGTGATCCATCTCTCCTTCGCCAGCATGTGTCAACACTGCTCCCAATGCAATACATGAGGCATCAACGTGCACATGGAATTCCTTCTTCCAATCTAGGAAGACCAAGATCAGCACGATGACCATATTCTCTTTCAATACATCCAGACTTCACTGAAATTAGGGGATTTTTGAGGTCTAAAATGGGCCTCACAAGGAAATTATAAAATAATAGTGGAAATAATAAAATAAGATTAGATGGGAAAACTGAAGGAGGCGGGAGCTCGATGGAAGCGATTAATTAGGGTTTCAGAACGGTGCAGGTATTCGTTTCTAATGGAGGGTGCAAGAGGAGGGAGCTTGAATCCCTCCTACAAAGACACAACAGCTGGGAAAGGCAAAACACCGATAATCAACAACAAAAGTTTTGTGAATGGCAGGAACAAAGATAAGGAAAAGGAAACAGAAGGGAACAAAACCAAGGAAAACAGTAGAACAAAGGACATGGAAGAAGAAGACAAAGGTAAGGGTGTAAGAGACAAAAAACAAAAGGGACCTTGCAAACCGAAAGCAAAAATCACTCCTAGAATAATATTAAATGATCCTTCTTTGCAGGTGCACAAGGAACACATGGGAAGCTACGCCATTATCTGTAAATTTATGGGACTTTGGCCCACTGAAAAAGCTTTACAGATGTGGATCAAGTATCACTGGAAACCCAAAGGAAGCATTGACCTACATCTTGGGTCAAAGGGATTCTTCACAGTAGTGTTCTCAAACATCGAAGACAAAGGCAAAATATTTGAAGGAGGACCCTACTTTTATGTAGCATCTAGTCTCTATATGAGGCCTTGGAAGATGAACTTTATTCCAGAGCGGGAAACCTTCACTTCAGTCCTTGCTTGGGTAAGGCTCTATTCTCTACCTCTGGATTATTGGCAAACAAAATCATTAACTTCCATTGGAAATAAATTAGGACGTTTCATCAAAACTTCTGAAGCCACAAGAAAGGGAAAATACACCTCTTTTGCAAGAATATGTGTGGAAATGGATCTATCAGGTGCTCTTCTGGAGGAAGTAATCTTGGAAGTTTTTGATGAAGAATGGGTGCAGGTAGTGGACTACGAGCATATCCCATTAAGATGTCGTAGATGCCATGAGCATGGACATTTGTTCAGAGACTGCCCTCTTGGTAAAACAGAGAATAAAGGGAAAACTAATACAATGAAAGAGACTGAAAGCTTTCAAAAAGTGAAAAGTAAAGGGAAGGTGGGAAAAAAGGGGCCAAAGCAACAATACAACGAGGTGCAAAAGAACAATTAGAACAAGTTTCAAGTGCTAGCAGAGAATGAAGAAATCGCAAGTGAAAACCAGTCTCAGGAGAAAGGTCCTAATGAAGAAGGAATGGAGGAAGACAATAAACATTCTCCAGATACTGGTTATCCAAAAGAGCCAATGATGATTGAAACAGAAATGGAGTTGGACTAGGAAATGACCCAAAGTGAAATAGATATGGAAGATTAGGAACTACATGAAATACTTGATAAGGACAGCTTGGATCTAGAAGGATTCTTGATGCAGGGAACCAAGGGAGGAATAGAATCTCTGCCTCAAGAAGAATGTAATAGAATACAACAGTTGTTTTTATGGAAATCTTAGGAAAGAGGGTTGGATAAAGGTAAAAGCATTCACAAGCAAGAGCATCGAGGTGTAAAAACTATGAAATCAACTCCAGGATTAGCGACTAGATAT
Organism: Pinus taeda; assembly: GCA_000404065.3. NCBI lineage: Eukaryota > Viridiplantae > Streptophyta > Pinopsida > Pinales > Pinaceae > Pinus > Pinus taeda. The sequence continues at coordinate 193,711 of APFE031671421.1, read as the reverse complement.
CCAGGAAAGAAGAGGGGCAGAAAAAAGCAAAACGAGCTCCTAATGGAGTGTGGAAAGCTAATGATAGATTTAGGTAAGATGAAAGACCTAACCAATTACTCCTTTACGAATATTTAATCATTAAGTTCATATCTTGGAACATCAAAGGTCTAGATAATAAAAGAAAACAAAGAATGCTAAGTAACAGAATGAAACTAGAAATACTGAACATTATCTTCATTCTGGAAACAAAATGCTCTATTCAGAAATTAAAGCAAATCCACAGCAAATGGCTTAACAGATTTGAGTTTCTTGAAGTTAAAGTAGAGAACATAGTATGAGGTATCCTAACTCTATGGAACCCTCTAAAAGTCATAATAATAGATGTGGAGGCATCTAGAAATTACTTATCAATAATTTTTCAACCAATTGGGGTGTCGAATACCTTCCTGGGCACTAACATTTATGGGCCTCAAAGAATAGATGAAAAAGTAAGGTTTCTTGAATCCCTAGTTGATCTTAGAAGTAGACATGAAGAAATTCCTTGGGTCATGGGAGGAGATTTCAACATGATTAAATCTCTTTCGGAAAAAAAGGGGGTACTAGACTACTAAATAAAGATTCATTAGCATTCAAACCTTCACAGATGATATGAAACTAGTGGGCTCTGAAACGCATAATGGTTGTTTCACATGGAACAATAAAAGAGGAGGGGAGGCACAGGTCGCCTCCAAATTAGAGAGATTTGTGTTATCAGAGGATCTTATGCTCACAAACAGAGAAATTATTGCTAGTGTTCTCCCCTTTGGTGGCTCGGATCACTCGCCGATTCAATTAGAAATCAAAGGGATTTATTCTCCCAGGAATAGACCCTTCATATTCGAGAATATGTGGCTCTCCCACCCAAATTTCATCAGTAATATAGAAAAATGGTGGTCCAAAGATTTGCAGATACAGGGCACTATAATGTTTCTCCTTAACAAAAGACTCAAGAACATAAAACTCAGGCTCAAAGAATGGAACAAGAAGGAGTTTGGCAACATTTTTGTGAATAAAAAATCATTTGAAATCAAACTCCAAGAACTCAATCAAGCACTGATCACAGATGGTTTTGATAAAGTCAAAAGTGAACAAGCTGATAAATACCATTAGGAATGGGAGACATTATGCAAACAAGAGGAAATCTTTTGGAAACAAAAGTCTCGAGTTCAATGGCTCAAAGAAGATGAACGTAATACCAGATTTTTCCATAGATCCACCATGGCCAATAGAGCTCACAATAGAATCTCTTTGATACTGAATGAAAATGGAGAAGCTTCAGACCTCTCATAAGGGTATTGAAACAGTGTTGGTGCAACATTTCAGAGGCATCACTGAGGAAAATAATCTAAACAAAGAGCAATACATCAAGGAAATTACAGAAAACATCCCTAAGCTGGTGTTTAGAGAGGACAATTTTAACCTAAATAAACCAGTAACTGAAGATGAGATCAGTGAAGTTATTAAAGACATGTAGAATAGCAAAGCTCCAGGACCATATGGTTTCAATGTAGACTTTTTTAAGGCATGTTGGAACATTTCCAAATAGGATATTCTAAATGTGGTGGAGGACTCTAGAAGAAGCAGAACTATTCTGAAAGCCCTCAAAACCTCCTTCATCTCCTTGATTCCCAAACAGGATTCAGCTCTGACTACTAATAAGTTTAGACCCATTGCTTTATGCAATGTGGCTTATAAAATTATATCCAAGGTGCTGGCTAGTAGACTCAAACCTATACTTCCTTCTTTAATTTCAGGGGAACAATCCAGTTATGTGGAAGGTAGACAAATCCTAAACAACATTATTTAAGCTCATGAAGTAGTGCACATGCTAACTAGCAAGAAATAGGTTGGTATGATCATGCAATTAGACATTGCCAAAGCTTATGACAAGGTGAACTGGATCTATGTCAGGAAGGTCCTTTCTACGTTTGGGTTTGATCACAATTAGATCAGATGGGTTATGGCTCTAGTTACTTCTTCCAGCTTTTCAATTTTAGTGAATGGTTCACCCTCAGGAATCTTCACTCCTTCTAGAGGTCTAAGGTAGTGAGACCCTCTCTCTCCCTTTCTCTTGAACATCATGATGGAAGGTTTGGGCAGGTCCATTAAACAGGCCAAAGCTGTTGGAATAATTAAGGGCCTTCAGTTAATGGAGAATGGTCAGGCAATGACTCACCAACAATTTGTGGATGACACTATGCTACAAGGAATTCCTACAGTTAAAGAATCCTTGGCTTACAAAAAAATCCTAATTCACTTTGCCTTGGCATCAGGTATGGAAGTCAATCTCTCTAAATCTAAAATATGTTTCTTTAATGCTAGCATTGCCATTCAGAGAAATATCTCTAGAATTCTAGGCTTCCAAAGGGATTCCCTACCTTCTAAATATTTTGGCATACCCCTCACAGCTAGACCACTGCACAAAAGTATTTGGAAACCGGTGCTCAACAAGATGCAAGACAAAGTTAAAAAATGGACTTTCAGATCGCTGAACCTTGCTAGTAGGTTGATTCTAGTCAAGGCCGTTCTGCAATCTATCCATGTGTTCTTTTTATCAACTCTCCTAGCCCCCAAAGGTGTGTTATAGCAATTCAGTAATATTCAAAGAGATTTCCTTTGGGGAAGAGAGGAAACAAGGAAGAAATGTGCTCTGGTCTCTTGGGAAAAAAATCTGCAAACCCAAGAGTTATGGGGGCCTAGGCTTAGATGATCAGGAGATTCTAAGTAAAGTTTTGGGAGGCAAGCTCTGGTGGAGATGGGTTAAAGAACCTGAAGATCAATGGGCCATGATATCGAAAGAAAAATATGCAAGCTCTTGGCAAAAAAAAGATCTTATCAGAATGTTGGGGAACATAAAAGGCTCCTACATCTGGAATAAAGCCTGGGAAAACAGAACCCTAGTTCAAAACAACAATTTCTGGGATATTAGAGAAGGAGATCTTGCTCTCTTCTGGGAAGATAAATGGCAACAAGAACCAATGCTGTTAAAAGAGGATTTTATGAGCCTCAAGTAAGAAACTGACTCCCAATGATTAATCAAAGTTAAAGATTTCTGGAATCTTCCTCACGACACTGGAAAATGGAGAAACTGGAGAATCATAGACTGCAGAGATGAGAGTCCTATAAAAACAAAAACAGAGGCACTTATGGGTATTTTAAAACAAAGGAGAATCTTGGTATCAGAGGGATAGGATCAGTTAAGATGGGGCCTCAATAAAGTAGGCACGTTTAATATTAGGGAAGCAAAGAGGATAATCCTGAACCTTAATTCCTATGTTCCAAACAAATCCTGGCAACAACTTTGGAGCCATCAAGGGTGGATGAAGATCAAGCTATTTATGCGGTTAGTCCATCACAATAAAATCTTAACTTGGGACAACATCAGAATAAGGGGATTTATTGGGCCCTCTAGATGTTAGCTATGTGAAGCCCAAGAGGAAACAATGGAACACATTCTCAATAACTGCACATTTACCAACTAGTTGTGGGATTCCTTTGCCACAATTTTCCAATAGACAGACAGAGATAAAGAAAGTATTATTAACACCCTAAACAAGTGGAGAAGGAACTTTTCAGAAAATGAGCTCCTTAATTTGGCCTGGGCCTTCACACCAAGCTTCATTATCTGGAACATTTGGAAAGAAAGGAATAAAAGAATTTTCAAGGGTGAACAAACTATCTCTCTTCACCTGTTAGACCTGATCCTGAAGCAAACCAAGGAGACAGTTAGCACCACTGTCCGCAACCATCCCAAGAATCCTCCTACTAAATATGAGTTGAAAACTCTCACGCAACTGGGTTTGCATGAGATTAGTCCCCATGAACAGTGCAGAAAGGCAAAAGATATGGATACGAAGAAGAATTTCTGGCATCCTCCACTGAATGGTTATCTAAAATGCAATATTGATGGTGCTTCAAAAGGCAACCCTGGAACAACAGGTTATGGAGGTGTTTTAAGAGATGAAGAAGGGAACATAATCTTTGTTTTCCACTGCCATTTAGGGTTTGCCACCAACAATATGGCTGAATTAATGGCTTTGAAACATTGTTTAGAGCTTTTTAAACTAGGAAATTGCTCCAATGTCATTGTCAAAGCAGATTCAAAGATCTCTATCAATGCGGTTAAAAGAATCAGTTGTTGAACAATGCCAGAGAAGGTTTCGAAACACTGGAGACTAATTCAGGAGTATCAGAGAATTCAAATTCATCTTCTGAGTCTTTGAAATGTTAATTTTAACCATTTTCAAAGAAACGCCAATAAGTTAGTGGACACTCTGGCCAATCAAGGTGTGATAAATTCAGAGTGTAGAATGGAGCTGAAGTGGCAGGAGAGACCTCAGAGTAGATTTAAAGCTCTCTGCAATGAAAAAGCAGCAGAGGATAGAGAGATTTTCAAATACTAGGCCAGAGTAAATGGTACGGAATGAAGGTGTCTAAGCAAGTTCATTCTTGGTACTTCAGTCGGTTCCTAGATGAAGGGCATTCTGAAACTGGTCACTCTTCACCAGGGCGTGAGTTGTCCTATCTCCTTTCTTCATCAATTCATAGCATTGAGGCCTTTTCTCAGTCCACGATAGTCTCAGAAACTAGTTCTGAGGTGTTCTCTCGTTAGCAGGGTGGGTGGTTCTTTCGGACGACAACTATTTTCTTATATTTCACTTACAGAGGAGAAAACCAGACACATAGTGGTTTCCGGGTGATCGCGGGGCTTTGGAGTGGTAAATGGTATTGGGATTATGGGAGCGATTCCACTGGGCTCTTGACGCATGGCTTGGAATGGTCAGAAATACCACCCCCCATCGCGCCTTATCTTTTGATCAGCTTGGCATTGCGATATTGTTACGTGCCATCCGATTCGCTGGTGGAATCAATGGTCAGGTTTGGGTGTGCAGCTTTGTGGGTCCTACAGTACTTTCACACCTTTTGAATCCTTGCAATAGGAGTTTTCAGTATTATATTTTCGGTTAAAATTCCTTTTATCTAACCTGGGGTTTATTTGTAAGGTTATCTTTGTACTTGTTGAGGGGAAGGTCATTCCAGATCAGAACGATCGGTTTTCCTGTGTCCTTAAAGCTTAAATACATTTTGTAAATGCTGTAACTTTATTTTTTGGATAATGAATTAGAAGAAGAGTCTCTTGCTTTAGAAAAATAAAATAAAATAAGATTAGATTAGATTACATCATCAAATTTTAGAGGGAAAAAGGAAAAACTATTTTTTCAACTCGTATTTTCAACTTATCTTCGTTTGGGTTTGCTAAAATTTCAAGCGGAAACACTCGTTGGATGCAGAATTTGGTTCCTCATCCAAGGAGTACCCATGTTGCATACTTTTGAGGGACCATGCTACAAGAAAAATGAGAAATACATGAAAAACGTGATTGCAATCACGCATTTTCATGTATTTCTCATTATTCATGTAGTAGCATCCATCGAAAGTATGCAACATGGGTACTCCTTGGATGAGGAATTAAATTTTTCATCCAACGAGTACTCCCACTCGAAATTTGAGTAAAAACTTAGGGAGATAAGTTGAAAATACGAGTTGAAAAAGTAGTTTTGTTATTTTATTATTTTTTAATCTTTGCACTTTTTTACTCCAAAAATGGTGAATCATCCCCAATGGTTGACATCATCATATTGAATCCTATTGGTTCTTATAAAGTTTATTTTGGTTGTACATTTTTCTTAGGAGGCCCATTTTAGACCTCAAAAATCCCCTATTGCATTCTTCATCCCAACAGAATGTAGCATCCTTCTTTAATAGCTTCTCCATAGGTGCGGTAATCTTGTTAGGTCCCTATAATACTAGTGATTCCCCCATTACTATTGTCATTGTAGCCCTTATTGTTATTGTTTTGCCCCTATTGTTCCCATATTGTTATTATTGTGCCCCATAGAAGCCCAATATTGTTATTTTTGTGCCCTTATATTATTATTGTTAGGTCAACTTTGGTTATATTGTGACCCCTTAGACTCCTATATATAAGAAGGAGATTTTGTCATTTGTATCATCCCTGAATTGTTCATTTGTGTAATTTAAGGGAGATTTCCCCCTTGAAGAGGTTGATTTATAAGTCGTTGATTTATCTTTTCTATCTATTTGTGAGCTAGTTTCATAATTTGGTATCAGAGCTTTGGGTTTTAGGGTTTCACTGCTCCAAACAGGTCATTTTGGAATGTTTTCTATAACCTTTTTTCTGTGATGTTTCAGAAGCTAAAGAAAAAACTTAGTTGAATTGAAATCGCTCTAAATCTTGAGTCCAAATTGCAGATCTTGTTGCACTATATTTTGGCAATATGATCCAAGGAAGTTAGGGTTTTTGTAGGATCCCAAATTATATCGCAAACAAGTGACTTGGGTAAAATAATCATAATGTTTTTTTTAGCATCAGATTGAAATTTCGTAAGAAATTACAAAAAGAGGATGACCTATAGTTTTATTTGTATCAGTTTCAAGTCCTAAGGTCTAAACAATGACACGTGGCACTTCGTACATGTTTACTCGACTGAACCAGTCTATAATCTGGTCATCGTGGGAGATTCGACATAATGCTTCCTTGGAGAATTGAATATGATTAGACTTGTGGGTTAGAAAGAGGACTCAAAGGGCTACAATAGGAAGCAATTTCAGATCTTGGAGATCCAAAATTTCAGAGATACATCAGATTCAATATCAAGCTCCTACAAAGTGAAAAAAGGTGTGTAGTTTCTTTTTAATATTTTGCATAAGTTTGGTTTGAAAAATTAGTTTGAATTAATTCAAAGGGAATAGTGAAACATTATTATCATTAATTGATGCCCCGAAGAAAGAAAATGGAAACACCTAGTAAGCAACCTGAAATCTCAAGAATGACTCATGAAGAAGAGGAAGAAATGCAACTTGATATATCAAAATTACGAGACCAAGTGCAAGAAAATTCACTCTCACAAAAAATAACCGAAACTAGGATAGATGGTTTAAAGAAAGACTTATAAGCTAAGATGTGTGGCATGGAATCTAAGATAGACGGTTTAAAAAAGTGTGGAAACTAATATGGATGGTTTAAAGAAAGGCGTACAAGCTAAGATGAATGGCGTGGAAGCTAAGATGAATGGCGTGGAAGCTAAGATGGGTGGCATGGAAGCTAAGATGGAAGATTTGAAGACAAATTTGACAACGTTTCTATAAGAAATGTTTACTAATGGCCAAAGGGTAGTAAAGGAAACTCATGATGAGAACAAAATAAATGTTAATCTTGCTTTCATAGACTCTAACATTGGATCGAAGATCCACCATGTTCCAAAGATCGATATGAGGAAGTTTGATGGCAAGGATCCCGTAACTTGGATACTACAGATGGAGCAATATTTTGATCTCCATAATGTGGAAAACACACAAAAGGTACACATTGAACCTTTATATTTGGAACCAAATAAATTTATATGGTATCGATGGCTTTTCTCTCGTAAACAAATTGTCACTTGGGTAATTTTTGCGGATGAAATGATAGCACATTATGAGGATACAAAAAGCAACACTTTTTTTAGCCAATTGATAAATCTCAAGCAAAAGGGTTCAATGATGGAGCACATTGAGGACTTCCAAAAATTGAATATAAGGGTAAAAGATATTCCAAAGGAGCATAGGATTGATGTGTTCATAGGGATTTTCAAGGATAACATCCAACATGAGGTTCGCCTTAGGGAACCTGATTCATTGGAGAAGGCATTCATGTTGGAAAGAACAATGGAAAGCAAAATTATGGCAACAAGGAAACCCACCACTCACAATTATAAATATGGAAGTGTTGTTGCACCTAGCATTCCACAACCTAAAGGTTGACACCAAAATAATTGGAAGAAAAAAGAGCAAAAGGGCTTTGTTACAATTGTGATAGAAAATACACTAAAGGTCATAAGTTTGCTGAGAAGAAATTATTTTACATAGATTGTGAAGAGGAGGAAGAAAAGGAACAAGAAACGTCAAAAGAAGAGGATATACACCAAGAACAAACCATAGAGAAAGAAGAAATGAATTCGACCATATCTTGTAATGCATTGTATGGAATTACCACTCCTAAAACTATCAAGATAGAAGGGCATATCAAGAATAAAAAGGTAATAATGTTGATTGATTCGGGCAGTACTCATAATTTTATTCATTGTAAGATAGCCAAGGAATTGAATTGCTTCCTATATCCAACACTAGAGTGCCAAGTGATGGTTACAAGTGGAGGAACCATAAATTTCTCTGGAAAGTGCCATAATATCAAGCTATCCATGGGAGAATATGTATTGAATAGCCCAATTGTTTCCATTCCAATGGGTGGTGTTGATGTTGTACTAGGAGTCCAATGACTACAATCCTTGGGTACAATAGCTTTTAATTTTCAATAACTTGTCATGAAATTTTCTTTAGAAGGAAAGGAAGTTTAATTAAGAGGTATCGTAGGGAAACCAGGAAAGATAGTAAGATCTAATGTAATGATGAAGCTTCTAAAGAAAGAACAATGAGGCATAATTGCACAATTATGTTAACTAGAGGTTCGACATCGAGATCATCTATTTCTCAAAATCTCGAAAAAGTCTTAGACAATCATTCAAACGTATTCGAGACTCCCAAAGGCCTCCCACCTATTCGTGATCATGATCATGCTATTCATTTGATTCTAGGAAGTGTTCCTCCAAACATCAGGCCTTACATATATCCCTATGCCCAAAAGAGCGAAATTGAACGTATGGTTGTAGAAATACTAGAGGCTAGTATAATTCAACCTAGTCAATGTTCTTTCTCTACTCTAGTAGTATTGGTTCACAAGAAGGATGGATCATGGCACATGTGTCCAGATTATAGGGAGCTCAACAAGCTCACTATTAAAGATAAATTTCCCATTCCTGTCATTGATGAATTATTGGATGAAATGCATGGATCAATTTACTTCACCAAGTTGGATCTTCGTTCAGGATATCATCAAATCAGAATGAAGACTGAAGACATTCTGAAAACAACATTTAGAACTCATGAGGGTCATTATGAATTTTTGGTCATGCCTTTTGGCCTTACCAATGCACCTTCTACATTTCAAGGTTTTATGAATTCCATTTTCAAATCCTTTCTTAGAAATTTGTGTTAGTATTTTTTGATGATATACTAATCTACAACAATTCTTGGAAGGATCATGTTCAACATGTTGGCAAGGTGCTCAAACTATTGGAGGAGAAACAATTATATCAAAAAAGCTCCAAATGTTTCTTTGCAGTACAAGATGTGGAATATCTGGATCATATCGTATCACATGAAGGTGTTAAGGGAGACCCTAACAAAATTAAAACCATTAAGGAATGGAAAATCCCCACGTCCATAAAGCATCTGCGAGGATTTCTCAGGTTGATAGGGTATTATCACAAGTCTATTAAGAATAATGGGAGAATAGTAGCACCTCTAATAACGTTATTGAAGAAAGATGCATTTTCATGGACTCCAGAAGCAATGAAGACCTTTGAACATATTAAAGAGGCAATGTGACAAGCACTGGTCTTAGTTACACCGGACTTCACAAAAACCTTTATTGTGGAATGTGACGCCTCAGGAAATGGAATTGGTGTTGTTTTAATGCAAGAAGAAAGACCCATTGCTTTCTAAAGTCGTCCAATCAAAGGAAAGTATTTACACAAAGCTATTTATGAGAAGGAAATGTTGGCAATACTACATGCACTTAATAAATGGTGACCCTACCTAATGGGAAGACACTTCAACATAAAAAAGGATCATGATAGTCTTAAATACTTTTTAGAACAAAGATTATATTTATAAGAGCAACAAAAATGGGTCACAAAGATGTTGGGTTATGAATTTGAAATAATCTACAAAAAAAGAAAGCAAAATGTTGTGGCAGATGCACTCTCAATAAAGGATGAGGATGTGGAAGCATTTCTTTGCGCCATTCCTATTATCCAACCAGATTGGATAAATGAAGCAAGAGATGAATGGAAGAATGACGAAGAAATGTGGGAACTCATTCAAATATACAACAAGGTCCCAGTACATTTGATACATTTAGCTGGAAAAATGATTTTTTATGGTACAAATATCGGTTATACCTATGTAAGAATTCCCAACTCAAACAAAAGATTCTCAAGGAATTGCACACCTCCCCCTTAGGAGGGCACTTGGGATTTTTAAAAACATACCACAGGGTTAAGAAGAATTTCTTTTGGGATGGCCTTAAATTGGATATTCAAAAGTTTGTGGTCGAATGTTTGGTTTGCCAACAAAATAAAGTTGAAATAATTAAGATCCCATGTTTATTACAACCTTTATCCATTCCAAGCCAACGTTGGGAGGACGTGTCAACGGATTTTATCACGGGTTTACCCAAGTCCAAAGGAAAGAGTGTTACCATGGTGGTAGTTGATAGACTTACCAAGTATGCACACTTTTGTGCATTATCTCATCCATTTAAAGTGAGTACAATTTCTACTGTATTTATGGAAACAATTCAAAAGCTACATGGAAACCCAAAGATTATTGTAAGCGACATAGATCCCATTTTCACTTGAAATATTTGGACATAATTATTTTCTTGTCTTGGTACTCAGTTAGCTCATAGCTCATCTTATCATCCTCAATCTTATGGGAAAACTGAGATAGTAAACAAATGTTTGGAAGGTTATCTTCGTTGCTTTGTATCTGATAAACAGACACAATGGGTGAAATGATTTCCTCTAGCTGAATGGTGGTGTAACACTTCTTTCCATACTACAACAAAAATGACCCTATTTATGGCACTTTATGGATATCATCCACCATACATCACATCATATTTAAGAGAAAAATCTAAGGTTCAAGTAGTCGAAGATCACATTGAGCATCAATAACAAGTTCTCCAACTCTTAAAGGATAACCTCACTTTGGCACAGAATAGAATGAAACAACAGGTAGATCAACATCGCAACGAAAGAAGGTTTGATGTAGGTGATTGGGTATTCCTACAGCTAAAACCATATAAACAAATGTCACTCAAGGAAGCTAAGAAGGATAATAGATTATCACCAAAGTATTATGGTTCATACAAGGTGTTGCAAAAGATAGGTACTATGGAATACAAATTGGAGCTTCCTCCATCTTCCCAAGTGCACCTAGTTTTCCATGTTTCATGCTTAAAGAAGGTTATAGGTGACAAGCTCCTAGTTCAAAAAATATTGCCATAACTTGATGATGAAGGAAAAATCATATTGGAACCTGAAGAAGTCACAGAAAAAATAACTTGACAGCTACAAGATCTATCAATTTTAGAGTATCTCATCAAGTGGAAGAACTTACCCGCTAAAGATTCCACATGGGAGGATGAGAATTTTATATAGAAACATCCAGAACTACTCAAGTGTTGAGGACACCACTTTTTTGAAGGAGAGGGCCATGTTAGGTCCCTATAATACTAGTGATTCCCCCATTACTATTGTCATTGTAGCCTTTATTGTTATTGTTGTGCCCCTACTGTTCCCATATTGTTATTATTGTGCCCCATAGAAACACACTATTGTTATTTTTGTGCCCTTATATTATTATTATTGTTAGGTCGACTTTGGTTATATTTTGACCCCCTATATTCCTATATATGGGAAGGAGGTTTTTTGATTTGTATCATCCAAGAATTGTTCATTTGTTTAATGTAAAGGAGGTTTCCCCCTCAAAGAGGCTAATTTCTAAGTCGTTGATATATCTTTTCTATCTATTTTTGAGCTGGTTTCATATCAAATCTGAGCATAAGCCTTAATGAACTTTCGATAAAACCCAGTATGGCCCAACGTTGCACACATCTATTTGACACTCCTTGGGGCCTCTAAATTGTCTATTACCATGATTTTGGTAGGGTTCGCCATTAGTCCTTGCTTGCAGACCACATGACCGAGAAAAATTCTAATAGGGACACAAAACAAGCATTTCTTCAGGTTCAGCGCGATCTGATATCTTTGAAACATATCCAACATTAAGTGGAGACTGGCTACATCACGCTTTACTAACCCAAACATTGTCTAGTCATCAAAATATACCTCCAAGATTTTTTTAATGAACTCCTTGAATTCCGTGATGACTACATGGGAGAATATTTTCGGCGCATTCTTGAGCTCGAATGACATCACCATATACTGAAAATAACCCCATTCTATTGCGAAGGTTTTTTTTCTCTTGTCTTCCAGCGCGATATTAATCTGATGGTACCCAGAGAACCCATCAGTGAATGAGTAGGCCTCCTTTCCTCCAAGATTATCCAGTACCTCATCAGTAAACGACGTTGTGAAAGGATCATGGACGCATGCATCATTAAGATTTCTTAGATCTATGCAAATCCTTATTTCTCCCTTCTACTTCTTTTCCTCAACTACCATTGGGCTCACCCAATCAGATCCTTCCACTGGTTCAATAATACCTAGCGCAAGCATCTTGTCTGATTCCAAGCGGACCTTTTCCTTGTATTTTGGCTTAAGGCGATACAACCTCTACTTAATAGGCTTTGAGTCCAGTTCCAGGGTAATCTTCATCATGCCTAGGTCACCTATGATGCCTTTTAGGTTTGAAAATTTTGTAGGAAACAAATCCTGATATTCGCGGAGAAATTCCGCAACCTTATCCATTGTGGCATCATCCCAGTAATCTCCAGTCTTCGCAAATTTTGGCTCTGCTTCAGTACCAATGTTTACTTTCCTACTCTTCAATGGTCCGGTGATATCCGAGTTCTCTATCTATGGACCTTCGACCTCGTAGTGGCCGTCCATTATTGGGAAATTGATATTCCTTGGATGCTCATCCTCCCCTTCAACAATCACATTATATCGTTCCAGCGCATGACGCAGTTGGGTGCTCCAATCCAATTGAACCAATTCCAAAGCATCCTGTAGAAATCTGAAATCGTTGCCTTAACCTCTTGCAGTGCCTCATCAATGCTTTCAAATCCAGTCATCAAAAAGCCTTCCCTTAAGACATCCCACTCCGCGATGCCATGGTGGAGCTCCGTTTCTAGGTACCAATTCATAGGGATTTTATCCAGAGTGTGACAGAATAAGTGCACCCACTCTGGCTGCTCCTCTATTCTATAGACTTTAGTCCACTTTGTTAAATGGTTGCATGGATCCATTAGGGGAATTTTGAGGTCTAAAATGGGCCTCCTAAGAAACATTTACAACCAAAATAAACTTTATAAGAACCAATAGGATTTAAGATGATGATGTCAACCATCGGGGATGATTCACCATTTTTGGAGTAAAAAAGTAAAAGGATTAAAAAATAATAAAAAAAACTATTTTTTCAACTCTTATTTTCAAATTATCTCCCTAAGGTTGTACTCAAATTTTGAGTGGGAGTAGTCGTTGGATGAAAAATTTAATTCCTCATCCAAGGAGTACCCATGTTGCATACTTTCGATGGACCCTACTACACAAAAAATGCGAAATACATGAAAAATGTGATTGTAGTCAATTTTTTTCATGTATCTCTCATGTGTTGTGTAGCAGGGTCTATATAAAGTATGAAATATGGATACTCCTTGAATGATGAATCAAATTCTACATCCAACGAGTGTTTCCACTCAAAATTTGAGTAAACCCATAGGGAGATCAGTTGAAAATACTAGTTGATTTTTTTCTTTTTTCTTTTTAACCTTTAAAATTTGATGATGTAATCAAATCTTATTTTATTATTTCCACTATTATTTTATAATTTCCTTAGGAGGCCCATTTTAGACCTCAAAAGTCCCCTAATGTATTCCCCCCATCATATTTATTAGTTAACCACACTTTAGGACAACCAAATCGCATCTTCGTTATCCTCCTGTAATCACGCCATTCATTAAAGTTGTCCTTGTGTGTACCCCACCATCGAGCAGGCGTAGCGTGCAGTGCCAAATCCAACACCTAAAAGTGACGATCCTCTGAGACTTCTCTTTCAAAAGCATCCAAAAACTGATCTACATCAGTTAAACCATCGTAATAAGGTAAATTTCTTACCTCCGATGACACACAACGTACTGATTTAGTCATCATATTGCAACACAATGTAGATACTTCATGCAACCTATTTTTTCAATGCTCAAATTCTTCATCTGAGTCTGAGGTACATGAGCTTTCACGGTCCCATGCAATCCGTCCATCAACTATTGGATTAACTCAATCTTAGTCTCGCATCGTAATTTTGTAGATTTGATCGAAATCATCGTCACTTTCCTCATAGTTGCGGATCGGTTCAGTATAGCGTAGTCTTTTTGTAGGATCTGATGGTACTAAAACACAGAGTGATTTCCTTTCGAATGATATAGTCTGCTTCTTCAAATTGATTATCCCATTCATATCAATAGCCTAGTCAATTCCAAGGAGCATGGGGTATGAATTGTTGTCATCAACAATTTCTATCACTTCAAAATCAGACAGTGCACTTGCACCTTCTATATCTATGGTAACTCCGTGTAGATATCCCATAGGGATAATATTCTGCTGGTTCACAATCCTCAACTAAATAAAAGACCACTGCAGCGCATGTCTCCCCATTCTCTCCCACGTCTGTTTAGGGAAAATGTTCACATTAGATCCTAGATCCAAAATAACCTGGTCCATCTCATAGTCCCCTATTTGTGTGGTGAGCCTCATCTCGTGACATGTTCATGCCTTATGTTTACCAATCTTGCAGACTACGTGGTGTCCCTGAGGAGAATTTTCCTTACCAACACACTTGTTGATAAATTCTTGTAGCTATTTCACAGCCTTGCTATCGCATAATAGTTTCATACAAGTCTCCAGGAAGGTAGTAAGCATAGAGGGATCAACCTCTGTAGGCACATTTGTTTCTAGAAATTTGTCCTGTGTTTCTAAGGTAGAGACCTCAACGAAGCTTTTCTTCACGTCCATAAATGTTTCCTTCACAGGCTCCAGATCAAAACTAGTCTCCTTTTCTGGGGCCTGTTGAAGCCCCGAAAATCGGGTCGACAACAAGGGGGATACCCCCCCGGTCCGGACCTTGGTTGGCAGCTCCTTATTTGTTTGGTATAGCAGGTCCGACTGGGGATAACGGGACCAGTTTCCCGACTTTGGGTGTGTGTGTGTGTAGAGTTGAATTATGCTGATCTAAGAGAAATTTAAAGCTAATCTAATTCAGACTCTTTAAACTAACTCTATGCTATTATAATTTAATAAGAAACAACACATCTAATCTACACTAACTCGGGGTCTATATCTTCTATTATGCGATCTAAAAATATTTCGAACAATAACTGCTAATAAAGATCATTCAACTATCATAAGAATAGAAATCATTAAAGATAAACCACTTTACATAAGAAGTTAGGAAAAACAGTTGTGAACAACATATCGCATAATAAGTTATTCATATGTCAGACACAAACAATATGACTCCACCGTACAAAAGTGCCAAATGATAACCCATACATTCATATAATGACATATAAACAACTGAAACTATAAATCACTTAAAGAACATAAGCAGGAATAGTCAAGAGATAAAAGTACCATTTATGACTGATTCCACTCATAAGGTTCAAGCAACAATGATTTATCTCTCCTTGCTCTAACATCTACTAAGAGTACAGAAGTGCAACATCAGTAGCAGATATCAAATGCAAACATTAATAAACCTTGATCCATCCATTCACCAAAACCACCTCTGAGGGCGCAAAAGTGCATGTTCTGAGGACGAGTTTTTGACAAATCTTCGGACCCTTCTCTAAATGCCTGAGGAGGGTTTAAATACTGCTAAATAATTAACTTGATTACATAAATTTGGGATCCGGTTTTCAAATGACTGTCCCTCTGATAAAGCAAACTATTTCTAAAATTAAATCTAACTTTGAACTATTTCTGTATTTGCTCCTTAGTGCTGTAAGTGTGCAGCATTCGTCTGAGAAGAGTCGGTTGGTTGCCTTTCCCTTTTTGTGTGCGCTATAAAAATAGAAGTAACAAGGGCCGACACCACTTTTTGATAAACTATCAGATATTTTAGAGAATCTCCCGCTGACTGAGTGTATACTTGGTAATAACCCAAATTTTCCTCAAACTAGATCTGCTTTTGCTATTTCGGTTTTCTGTCTTCGCGAATGACTTGATGAGTCAGAAGACTTTTACTTTCTGAGCGATTCTCTGGATTGGAAACTGCCTTCGTTCTTCATTCTGGGCTTTTCTGTCGTGTAAGCTTCAGGTATCTTTGTAATCATGCTGCTTTTGTGCGCCTTTGATTCTGAGCTTCAGATGGCCTATCGGTTGTTAGCATCTGCTGAGTGATACTCTGGAATCTGTAGTCCTATTGTATGTGGTTCCTGCTTCTGAAGAAGTCTCTTCTGTGTTCTCCGAGCATCGACGCTTTCCTCTTTTCCTTAGGTGTTTCCTGCAAAAAAAAATTACTCCATTTTATCTCCTATTTTATAGTTTGCGTAAAGGAAAAGAGTAAATGAAAATAAAGATTGATATGAAAGCTTCAGATCTTGCGTGTGTATAATCATGACATTCAAAGTGAACTGACTCTTCGAAAAACGAAAAGTAGCCATTCATACAATCATTAATTTCTTTTTGCAGGCGCGCGCTTAATTCTGATTAATGGACAACTTTCCTTGAATGTTGTACCGAGCAAGATTCGCGCTTATCGCAGATCGCAGATTGCAGATTTGTATTATAGTATTGTGGTATCGCAATATCGGATCATCGCAGATAGCAAATTGTGGATCAGAGATCGCAAATCGCAAATTGCAAATCGCAAATTGCGGATATTAGTCATTGCGTCTTACTCTATGCGGCTGCTGCGATATGCGACGTCGCACATCGGTCGTCGGGGATTTCTTAAGCCTCTCCTTTTAAGAGCGCTTATGGTAAATGCGATGCGATGAATTTAGCATCGCTTCTTTGTGGTTTGATACTCTTACAAAAGAAGTGTTTCCTTTGCTTTGCTACGATAAGATTCTAAGGAAAAAACAAAAAAATTCATGGGGATTTTGTTTGAATTTTTTACTAAGGGTCCCCCATTTGCTTGGTGTTGTTGCTAATACCAAACAAAAGAGGGGGGGTTGTTGGTGAACACAACAGTTTCCTAGCCCTTTGAGCCCAAGTCCAACCAGTCGTAGTGTGTCCAAGTTAAAACCAACACTCTCTAATAGATCCAAATTTGAGTTCTCTCATTTTTCTCTCCATTATCTCCCTTCTCTTTCTCCACATTCCTCCCCAAAATAAAATCCTTCAATGTCAAAAAAAAGACCAAGGATCCCCTCTCTCCTCTCATCCTCCTTCCCCTTTTACGTTTCTTCCTCCCATCCACCTCAACCACCTATCATTAATGTCATGACTACCCCTAATATTTTTATTTTAATATCCTTTATTTTACTTACCATATCTTATCCAAAGTAGATTTTAGAAGACACTGTGGAAATAGAATATGGAAATTTAATTTAGAATTAAATTGGAGAAGACCATATATTTTCCAAAAGATATGAGAAGACCCCTTGGGAATAGAAATATGGATATTGAATTTATAATTAAATTGTAGAAAACTATATATTTTCCAAAAGTAGATTTGAGAAGACACTTTGGGAATAGAATATGGATATTTAATTTCAAATTAAATTGGAGACCATATCTTTTCCAAAAGTAGATTTTAGAAGACACCTTGGGAATAGAAATATGGATATTTAATTTAGAACTAAATTGGAGAAGACCATATCTTTTCCAAAAGTAGATTTGAGAAGATACCTTGGGAATAGAAATATGAATATTTAATTTATAAATAAATTGAAGAGACCATATCTTATCAAAAGTAGATTTGAGAAGACACCTTGGGAATAAAATAATAACAAATAATAAAATTCATATTAGTAAAATAAAATTACAGATTCACAAGTGTAGGTTTATACCAATATTATTTAATAATTGTAAGTCAATATCTATAGGTTAATTAAACACTAATCAAAATTATCTTGATAGGCTCAAGTAGGGCATTAAATACACCCCTCCTTCATAAAACTTTATCTTGAAGTTAGAGTGAAAATGACGCAAGGAGTTTGAAAGAGTTTGACAATAAGGCATAACAAAATAGAGAGAGATATAATAGTCAAATTGAGTAAGTTAAGCAATGATACCAATTCCCATCAATTCCAACTAACCTATAGCCTCATATCCTTCCTAACCTGTTTCCACTCCCATC
Organism: Pinus taeda; assembly: GCA_000404065.3. NCBI lineage: Eukaryota > Viridiplantae > Streptophyta > Pinopsida > Pinales > Pinaceae > Pinus > Pinus taeda. Next base: position 175,519 of record APFE031671421.1, on the reverse strand, counting down.
CTATCCATCCTTTGCTGCAATATACTATGGAATTGGCTATACCGTTCTAACCACTTGTAAAATAAATATGGCAAAAGCGTTGACTATATAGAGATAAATTCCCCAACAAGAAACTAAAAATCGTCATCACATGTCTAAGGGATTATGTCTATCACTACCCTCCAATGTTTGTAGGCTTAGAGGTTAGACGATGTGAAATGCCTCCACTTCTCCTCAAAACTAGGGTCAACACCCTAATATGGACCACACTATGATGCTGGTTGGATATTTCTCGTCGAGTAATCCAATAAGGTAGTATTTTCACCTACTATTTACACTTTACTCATGTCATAATAGCACATATAAAGTAGATACGAAATGTAATAGAACAATCTACATCATATCATTCCTCATTGGATGTCTCAACACTCCCCCATCAGAAGAGTATATCTTGGTTACCATATAGTTCCTTCCAATTTGTATATTAGTTCTAATTCATGCATATACATAACAATAAAATATATAAGTGATCTTAATAATCATGTTATTAAGTCTAGTATCCACGTGTTAATTTTGTACTTCATAACAACATACTGGAAATAAATTTTACATTAGATAAATCATAATTTTGATAAGTTATTCATTAGATAATTCATATCCACATACATTAAACAAAAATAACTCTGATAAGCATATACTAGATAAATCATAACCAAGTAAGTCGTACATCAAGGAAATCATACATAAAATAAGTGATACATAAAATATTTTAATAAAAAATACCTAATCTATGTAATGATTTATATAAGTAGTTTCATCTGTCCAATTAAAATGCATCAATATTACATAACGTTTATAAATTAAATAGCATGGAACTACAAATAGATGCTTAGCATAGCTAGATATCTAAGTCAAAATGGGCCTCACAAATGCTCAAAAAGTGAGAGATAGTCATGACATATAGTCTTTGCATCCTCCCAAGTAGCAGATACTAGGTTTTACTTATCCCACTGGACCTTAACCTGGTCCACCATGTGACGTCTGAGTTGTCGAACCCTATGGTCCAATATGCATAATGGTTCAACCATTATGGTTCCCATGTTTGATATTTACAATTCCCTCTAATCCAGTTTGTGAGATTCATTAGAAACATAATGTCATAAAATAGATACATGAAAAACATCATGATTTATATGAAATGGGGTCACAGTACAATATGGTAGGAAACTAATCTAATCTTCTCCTTCATCCTGAAAGGTCCTATAAACTGAGGTGACAACTTCATCCCTTTCCCAAACCGAATGGTGTTTTTTTAGGGTTAGATACGAATAAAAACTTGGTCTCCTACTTCATAACTTCGATCAATCCTATGTGAATTGACATAATTCTTTTGTCTATCTTGTGCTTCGTTTAACCTTTTTCGAATCTGCCTCACCTGTTACTCCATTTCTTGAACTATTTCTGACCCAACTACTACTTGTTCCTCCAACATTTCCCAACTCAATGGCATCCTACATGGCCTCCCATATAAAGATTGATAATGAGGAATCCTGATTGAACTATGGTAACTGTTATTATAGGAAAAATATACCAATGGTAAGTACCTTTCCAACTGAGTCTGATTATCCATGATGTACATTCTAAGCATATCTTCCATAACCTGATTTACTCTTTCAGTCTGCTGTCTATTTCTGGATGATATGCAGTCTCAGGTTCAACTGAGTCCCTAATGCTGACTGAAAACTTATCCAAAACCTATATGTAAAGTGTGAGTCTCTATCAAAAATTATTTTTGTGGGTAACCCATGTAGTCGAATAACTTCACTTATAAAAAACTCGTGCCACATCTGTAACATCATAAGTGTCTCTCATTGGGATGAAATGGGCACTTTTGGTCAATTCATCAACTACAATCAATATACCATTGTGCCTATGTGAAGTGAGTGGCAAACCCACAACAAAATCCATAAAAATGACCTCCCATTTAGACATAGGGATGTCATGTGGTTGTAAGAGTCATGCTAGATGGTGATGACCAGCTTTCACTTGTTGACATTTACGATATTTGGCAACAAGTTGAACTATGTCGTGCTTCTTGCCTTTCTAAAAGAAGAGTTTCTTCATGTCTGCATACATCTTCTTCACTCCAAGATGTGAACAAAAGAGTGCTCTATGTGACTCTTCGAGGATGGTTCTTCTAGTTATATCCCCTTCCTTAGGTATGTACATTCACCCCTGAAATCTCAATAGTCCATCTAGTTCAAGGACATATCCCTCAAAATTTGGTTCTATCTGATTCCCACTTTGGAGTGTTGATATAACCTTTAGATCCAATTATGTTCAAAGAGTTTCTCAAACATGTGTTCACTCAAATTTACCCTCAAGGGTACTAGGGAGAAGATTTATGGCCTCTTTCTTAGTGCATTTGCCACCAAATTCTCCTTTCCCTTGATGTATGAGATCCCAAAATCATACTCACTCATGAATTCATTCCACCACCTCTGTCTAGCATTCAAATCCCTTTGAGTGAAGAGGTGCTTCAGGATTTCATGATATGTTCTTAACTCAAAGCTTCTCCCAACGAGGTAGTGTCTCCACAGTTTCAAAACTAGCATCACTACTACTGATTCTAAGTCATGAGTAGCATACAACTCTTCATATTTCTTCAATGTTGTAGATGCATAAGCTATTATTCAACCTTCTTGCATCAATACTACTCCCAATCCTTGCTTCAAAGCATCAGTGTAGACAATCAAGTCTTTTTCCATGTTTGGTACTTGAAGGATCAGTGCACTAGTTACTAACCCTTTTAGTTTAGTGAATGCAATGTCACATTCATATTTCCATTCATACTTAACCCCTTTTCATTGTAATGTGGTGATGGGTTTTGCAATCCTCAAAAACCCTTCCACAAACCTGCAATAATAACCTACTAGCCCCATAAAACTATGCACCTCATGAGCATTTTTCAATACTGGCCAATCCATTATGGCCTTTACCTTTTCCGGGTCAATTGAAATCCCTTCTCTTGAAATGATGTGCCGAAGATAATGAATTTTCTTCTGAAAGAAGGAACATTTTGACAATTTTCCATACAATTTATTTTTCCTTAAGAAAGTCAATACAACCCTTACATTCTCTTCATGCTCCTTTCATTCTTGGAATACACAAGAATATTGTTTGGAAAGACTTGCACAAATTGGTCCAAATACTTCCTGAACACCCTATTCATGAAGCTCATGAATAATAGTGGTGCATCAGTCAAACCAAATGGAACAACCACGAATTTTTAGTGCCCAAGTCGAGTTCAAAATGCGGTTTTTGATATGTCACCTTCCTTAATCCTTAGTTGGTGGTATCCAGATCATAGATCGATCTTTGAGAAAACTGCTACTCCCTTCATTTGATCAAATATGTCATCTATTCTAGGTATCAGGTACCTATTCTTTATTGTGGCTCTATTCAAATCCCTATAATCTATGCATGTCCTTAAGGAACCATCCTTCTTAATGAAAATCACTGGTGCACCCTAAGGTGAAATACTAGATCTAATAAATCCCAAGTCTAAAATCTCTTTTAACTGCATCTACAACTCACAAAATTGTTAAGATGTCATCATGGAGGGTGTATTGAAGATTGTTTTTTCACCCACTTTTAGGTCAATTGTGAAAACGATCTCCCTCACAAGTGATAATCCAGACAATTCTTTAGGGAAAACATCCTTGAATTCTAAAAAAACTAGGTGTTGATCTAGGGAGGGTCCTTTCTGGTCACTTACAGCCTTGGCCACATATAGTTTACAACCTTGTCAAAGACAATGCTTTACCTTCATCATGGAAATGAATCATAGGGACACTCTTCTCTTGATACCACAAATCTTAATTGATCTACCTTCATCATCTAAACAAATCACATTCTTTTTGAAATAGCCTACCAAAGCTTGATGAGCTTCTAGCTAGTCCATTCTGATGATTACGTTGTATGTCCCCAATGATGTGACGTATGCCTTCAACTTAGTTATACACACCCCAAAGTTCACTTGACATTAGTCAACACAAGGTCCTACTGCTTGTTTTATCGTAGAAGCCATTTCGACTTGTTTAAATTCATTGTGCTCACAAGCTGCAAACCCACATTTTCTAATGCAACTAGTGAAATGAAACTATCTGTAACACAAAAATCAAACAAAATTTTAAATTTTACATTGTTGATCATACCCGATGTTTCTACCACGACAGATTGGTGTTTAACTTGTTGTTTATCAACTACTGCATAGATTCGATGGTGGATGATTTCTCCCCTCACTGGTGCTTTTCCTTCTCTATGGTTGTTACTAGTTTGTAACTTAGGATAGTCACGTTGGTAATGAGGTACCCCACATCCCAAACAAGTGATGCAAGGTAGACACTAAACAAAATGTTGTGGAGTTATTTGGAAAGAACTCCTTATCTTGAGACCCATACCCCTTCTTGTGGCTCCTTGTTGGCTTGATGGGCCCTGACCCAAGATCAATGTTAGTTAGCCAAGCAAATCCCTACACTAGTGGCCCTTTCAACATCTATCCATGGAGCACAGATTGAAGTCTCATCCAAAGCAGTATGGGGGATGGAACCAAGTTTATGCACCCTAAGATGGTAGCAACATCACTTTTAGGCCTTCACTCTTCCTTTGCGTGGATCGATAACCCCTTTACGGCTTATCGATACACCTTTCTTAATCATCCTGGAGTCCTCCATGAAGGTCTATGACTATCCTTCGCGTACCCTAAATAGATAGATCAGGCACTTACACGCATTTGTAATTATTCGTACTTCTGTATTTACTTATATTTTCTTAGTTTCATACAATCTTAACATGTAATTATGATTATCTTCATGTAAACATATATCTTTGCTTTCATTCATATAACAAATAGAAACATATAAATTCGTGCATCAGAATAGCATTAAAACATAAAACTAGTGTTCAACGTAACATAATTGAATACAATTAATAGAAGTAAAATACACAGGTAATTCCAGAATACTTCTCTTTATTGATAATCAAAATTTCCAGTACAGACTCTAACTACCCTGCTGTTGGCTAGATAAATCGATCTTACAGACAAGGCCGATCTCCCTAGTATCAAAAGATATCTAGCAACAAGAAGGACAAGCAAATCTATCTTTCTCTAAACATATACGATTCATAACAAAAACTACAGAGGTGTTTAGACCCTACCTTAAGTACAAAGCTAGTTTGTGGCAGCCATCCTTCAACCGTCCAAAAGAGTTTCCTTTTGAGAACTTGTAATCACAAACAAGCACACACCAAATAACACTTGCATAGCTAATATCATAAATCATGTTTATTATGGTGATCAAGGAATCCATAAAATAAACCATAAAACACAACTTATTGAGAAAAACAAAATTATTTGTATTAACTTTGAAATAGAAGAACCTTACAACCTTTTAAGCCTTGATGTTGTACAAGCTCTTCCCAAGGTCTGAAACATGAATCTCCTTTAATTTGAAAAGCCCCACACTCTTCCAAATGAGATCAAAGAGGTATGTAATCTCTCCTCACAAAAGCTCAATTCGGAAGACTAAGTTCCAGTAGCATTTCACTTCAAAAATATTTAGCTTTCAACCTCTTGAGTAACCAGCCCAATGCTTCATTTTATAGTGCAAAGGAAGGAGGTTGTAGGTCCACCTATGAAGGGATAGAGTCCTCCTTCAAAGGGATAAGCTCCTCACATCGGGGTTAGCTCCTTAAGGTATGGGATGCATGAACCTTAAGGGAGTGAACTTGCCACCTCAAGCTTCCTTCCAGAAGCTTCTAGAAATGACTCAAAGTGAGTTTTTAAGAATATACTTGTGCCTTTTTAACTTTTACAGGGGTCCACACCCATAACACAGAGACAGAGCAGTCAGGTGCGCAAGGAACATGACCATTAAGTGCGTGACTGCATGTAATGCTAAGAGAAAGTGCAGAATTGGAGTTTTAGAGACTTTTAAGGGCTTCCTCTTATTTTCAAGGCTTGATATGAGGAACTGAGGCTTAAGACTTGCAAAGGAGGAAAGTATGAGTGATAATGGCCTCACATAGATTGCAAAATGCCAAGGTGACAATTTTTTTGTGCAAAAGATTGCCCCCTAAAGTGTGAAGCTTGTAATAGATGAAGATAGAGTTTGTCATCTATGAAGAGTGAAGCACTTTATCATTTCAAGGATCATCCTGTGGACACCCCAGTCGGAACCTATAAAAACATTCAATGCAATATTCCCATACTCAGATCAAAACTGACTAAACTATTCTGATACAGGAATGATTTTGTAATACGTCAAGAGTATAGACATATGTAGACACAGTATGGGCACAACCATATGTTTATGAATAGTCAACTATATAATGAATAACAAAATTCCTCGCAGCCTAGATGGTAGAAACTAGATCTAGGGTCTTGATTTCTGCTTCCTGAACTAGTACCATTCTATCCATGTGAATGAATGTGTCGAAGTCGAACATGGTAGAAACCACTTGATTACCAGTCAATGATGTGAACTATTAACAAGTGTGAGAGAAACCACTAGTAATATCAATGGCTCTCAAAGTACTCAGTACAATCCATGAAATGGGAATAGATGAGCTGATGTCGAACATGTCATAGAATCCTTTGATCGAAGGTTAATGATGCAACCTATCGTTGAAGGCAAGAAACCTGCCATTAGGGCATGCAGATTCCAGGGTAATGACGGTTCCTAGATCATCTTTCTAGATAATGAGCTACAGTCGATAGAAAGTGATCCATCGTAGACAAGCTCACAACACAAAATCATAGATCAAGCTTTGAAGAAATATATTTGGCAAGGACTAACTCAGGGATGGTCAAAATGGATGACATATATTTTGCAGATGAATGGTTTATTTGAACTGACCTCTTGAACACCTAATGACACTGCAGATGGTTTGGTGACAAATGACCCAAAGCTAATACCCAGAAACTAGCTGAAGACTTTCAATATGGTTTAATTAACTGTTAGGCAAAGGATTTCCCAACCCAGGTGAATGAAAGTGTCGTGTTCAAGAGTGGTTAATTGCTTTTCAAAACACAAGGTGTAACAGACGAGTTCATTTTTCTCTCTTTTCCCCCACCATTTCTAGGAAGTACCTCTTTATTTTTGACAAGCTTGAGGAGGATAACATTTGCTTGTTTATAAGCTCATCCTTCCGATGAGTCCAACTTAGTTTAAAATTCGAACCCTAAGAAGGAGTGGTTTGTTCCTGTTTAAAATTGAACAGGTCCTTTACTGTTAAATTTTAACAAGTCCAATATAGGAAAAACTCGGTGTTTTTCAATTTTAGGGAGCCAGAAGAAAAACTTAAGAAAACTCAATGGATGTCCTTTTTCGTAAATTTGTGTCCCCCAAGCCTGAAAAAGTATAAAATAATACTTGAGAGAACCACTTGACCATTACGATCAAGGAGTAATTTTCATAATTAGTGGCTTTGATCTGAAAAAGTAAAAAAGCAATCAAAGACACGTCATTTCATAACCAATATCGAACTTGAAATGACAAAAGTCCGGTGATATTTTCATGTTTATACAGTCAGAAAAGAGTTGTAAGTGGACCGTCCTTTCAATTCCGTTTTAACGAGTTTAAAAAGGAAAAACTTAGCAATCTTTTCATATTTTATGAGTCAGAAAAGAGCTTAAAGAGGACTTCCATGTTTCACTTTTTCGTAAATTTTGGGAGAGTCCAAAAAAGTGAAAAAAATATACTCTATTGAAAATGATCAATTTTCCTTGAAAATCCAATATTCTGCACAAAAACTCAAAACATTACTCATACCTGTTTAAGATAAATAAAAATGCATCAAAAAGTTACCTTTTAAAAGTGAAAAATAAATAAATTAAAAATTCATTTATTCAAAAAAGCTTATAAAAAGGGATTTTGTAAATTCATTTTTACCGTTTGATTTCAAAGTGAGAAGTGAGAGCTTTTGGGTAAGAAACTTCCTGTGAAGATTGTGGAAAATCCGTTCATTGGAATCGAAAAACGTCAACTCCAGGTAATCTACATCATCATCTTTATCTTGCATTTCAACCATTTACATTTCATATTAGGGCTTTAAAATTGATTATTTAGAGAGAATTTGATTTAGAAAAACACTCGCGAGGGTCCACAGGTGCAACATGCGGCCCCTGCGGACCCTGACTTTTTTCTACAAAGAAAAAAGTCATGGTTCCAAACCTATTGCTTATGATGAGTATGGACCTACACACTGTCTATAACCAGTGGGTGCGGACCCCGCGAAATAGGTTTTAACATTTCAAATTTCTCCATTTTTGCCCAAAAATTTTTGAACTAAATTGTTCTAATATGTATTTTTTGCAATGTAGGACATAAAAAATGCTTATTTGGCAGGAACACGAGCATGAGGATGTGGATCTTACTGCATTAATTCATCCACCCACAATACAGGCATTGAAAGCATGCAGACTGTTTAAATTCTAGGCCATATCAAGCATGAGGGCCCAAGTAGACTTCTTGCAATGGCTAGTAGACAGGTGGAACATACAGGACCAGTGTTTCATGATTGGTGGCCACCAGCTCAAAATTGAGCTAGAGGAAATATATTTCTTGACTGGTTTTCCTAAGAGAGGCGAACGATTATCTCTTTTTGGGACTAGGCTAGGGGGCTAGTCTGTCGCTAGTCTTCGATTAGAGTTTTTCAATGATCAAACAGAGGACAAACAGATCAATATTAAGACTATCGATCGTCCATAGGACAAATATATAGAGACCCTGACCTAATTGGAGAATCATCTAGAGAGTTTGAAAGCAGATATTCTAGAGACTGGCATAGATGATATTCCACTTAGGTTACAGCGATATGTGATTGGGGTCCCAGGACCTTTTAGGAGGTTCTTTTGTTGGGTGGCCCAAGTAGTGGTTTCTTGTTGTGATCATCACCAGGGACAGGATGATCGCTTTTGTAGACTCACACGACATTTTATGTCTTTTTGTATTATCATTTTTGCCAATCATAAGGTGGTTTTCGACCTATGATCAAGGACGATGTATATTTTACACACTTCTATACTATGATATATCACTATTACTGGCTATCTTGTGTAACATGTTATTGGATTTGTTTTAAATTTACTATTTTGATTATTGCAAATGTCTATTTATCATAAGAGAAGCAACTACATCTGCTAATGTATTTAAATATCTTGGAATATGCTGATATTCAATGTAATCAAATTCACATTCCAAGAGATGAACTCTCAAAAATAATCTTAATAACACTGGATTTCTAATGGCATAAACCTTGTTAAGCTGTAATACAATGAGTTCAAAATCTAACCTAACAATCAAACTCCAAATTCCAAATGAGACGGATTCAAATAATAACTCAATCACTGCACTATACTCTGTAATGTTATTCGTTGTTTGACCGAGGCTTACCCCATGCATAGATACTAACTCGTCAGAGGGTGAATAAATAACCAAAGCTATAGAAGATATGTTCCGTGTACTGCGACAAGCACCATCAGCAAAACCAATGTATGTTTGAAGAGACATCGACATCTGCAATGTCAAGATTAAAATCAAGATAAGCAGGAATAATGATAAAAGAAATCTTTAAAATAGGCATACTTTTCTAATCTAATACACCAGCTATAAAGAAACTAATCTAACAAAAATCTCCACACCAAAATTTAAGCATAATATCTCTTCAGATAAAGCCCATTTCTAGGTTTACCCAAAGAGACACCGTCAAAATATACCAATTCATAGGCCCCTTTTGCCAACTTTCGCTTAACAATATAAGGACCATGCCACATAGGTACAAATTTTCCAGCCCCTAGCTTATCGTTTGCTTGATCGTATAGTAAAACTAGGTCTCCTTCCGAAAAATTATGAGGTGTAACATTTCAATTGTACTGAGCTTTTATTCATTTAGCATGAGTCTCGATTGCTAATGCAACATTACGTCGATTCTCATCTAACTGAGCTAAGTACAAAAAACATTTCTCCTCTTCAAAAGTGGTTGGGAGTAATTCTATGGCTATTGGCAATGACGTAATTTCGCATTCAATGGGTAATAATACTTCCAAATCGTAAACCAGTTGAAAAGGAGTGAAACCGATTGATGTTTTTATTGAAGTTCGATATGCCCAAAGTATTGAAAATAACATGTTATGCCAATTTGACCTATGAATACCAACGATTCGTTGGATCACAGTGACTAAAAATTTATTGATAGCTTCAAGTAGACCATTAGCCTTTGGGTAATATGGCGTAGAACTACCCTGACGCAGGCCAAGTTGATCTGTCAGTTCAGTCATCATGATTTTTCGAAAATGACTTCCATGATCAGTAATAATAGCTTGAGGAACACCGAATCTAGCAATTATATGATTGAAAGTGAAAATTGCAGTAGTTTTGGCGTCTACCGAAAATGTAGGCATTGCCTCAGCCCACTTAGTAAAATAATCTACCGCTAGGATGATATACGCATGCCCCCCAGCCGAGTGAGGGTTACATGTAATAAAGTCAATAACACACTTTGCGAAAGGACCAACGACAATTATAGGGTGGAGAGGAGCGGGTGGAGCACGCATCTTACAATAAAAAATTTGACAATTGTGGTATTTTCGGATTACATAGATATAATCTTTGAATAAGGATGGCCAGAAATAACCAAGGTGCAATATCTTTTGGGTTGTGGCGTACCCAGACATATGACCACCACATGCTCTAGAATGACAGTCATTCAAAACCTTTTCAACTTCTTCATGAGTTAGAGAGTGTATCACCAATAATATTGTATTATTGGGATTGGAAACGTATTTTCTGTCGCTGAGATCGTGAGATTTCAGGCCGAAAATATTGGGATTAGAGATAAACAATAATATCTCCATGCCATGGATCAAGAGTATTGATAAGAAACAAGGATTCTTCCGCAATGGGCTCTTCCGCCATAGTTTCAGTATTAGTATGTGTGAAATCACACATCAGTTCCGTAAAAACAAAAGATTTCTTTGCCTTGGATTTTTCAAATTCCAAGTCAAATTCCTGCAGGATAACTATCCATTTGGAATACTTGCCCCCTAGCAATTGTTTGGTCAAGATATACATCATAAGGTTACAGTCAGAAATTACTGTGGTTTTATGTAATAAGATGTAGTGATGAAATCTTTGGACAACTTCAATAGCTACCAAGGCCAATTTCTCCACATGCGATTATTTAAGCTCAGTCGGATTCAGGGTTCGACTAAGATAGTAAATCACATGTTCACTGTTGAATTCATCTTCTTGAACTAAAACCATCCCAATGGTGGAATGGGAAGCGGCGAGGTACAAAAGGTAAGCCTGGTTGTAGTTGGGAGGATGCAATAACGGTGCATGGGTTAACGCGTGTTTAAGTGCATCAAAAGATTTGTCAGCTATCTCATCCCAAAAGAATGGAGTATTCTGTTTCAACAACCTAGTAAAACCTTTTGTTATCTCGGCATAGTTAGGAATGAAATGACGTAGAAAGTTCTCTTTCCCTTGCAAACTTTGGAGTTGGCGAAGAGTCGAAGGAGGAGGTAATTTGACGATAGATTCAATCTTCGAGGGATCAAAACAAATGCTAGCTTTTGAAATGACAAATCCTAGTAAATGACCCATTTCTACATAGAATACACATTTCTGTGGATTCAGCCGAATTCGATAATGCCTCCATCTCATAAAGATAGTGCGTAAATGAGTGAGATAATTAGCTCTACGTAATAAATGGGAAGGTAAATCATCGAGATAAGGCTGCACAATGTGCTTGATGTCATGAAATGCGTAAGAAATAGCGCTTTGAAAAGTTGCTCTAGTGTTCTTCAATCCAAAAGGTAATTTGCAATAAGCAAATGTCCCCCATGGACAAATGAAAGCCATTTTAGGTTGATTAGCAGGGAGTATGTTGATTTGATTGTAATCGGAAAAACCATCCATAAAGGAGAACATTTCAATGCTGGCACAATCATCAATAATTTGATTGATATAGGGAGTTGGATAATTGTCTTTAGGACAAGCTCGATTAATATCCATATAACCGATACATATTCTTATCGTTCCTTGCTTTTTGTTAACAAGAAAAATATTCAATACCCAATCTATTAAGGGAATTGGAAAAATGAAATATGCTCGAAGTAATTTCTCAACTTCATCTTTAATAGTAGCAGCTTTTCTTGGATGCATCTGACGCAAACGTTGCCGTACAGGTTTAGCATCTGGGTAAGTTTTAATTTCATGGACAACAATTGATGGATCGATTCCTGGCATTTCTTCATATGACCAGGCAAACACGTCGCGGAATTATTGAAATAGGGATTTATAAGTTTGGTTTTCATCATCCGTACAGGAAGCACCTATATGAATGTTTTCAATAATTCCAGGTTTAATTGAAATGTCAATAGGAACCGTTCAAGAGATATTTCCCAAATTTAACTTAGAATCAGGATGTTGCATTGGATTCTGTGGTTCTTTGACATAGTTAGTAGTAAAAATAGATGAAAAATCATTTTCAAAATGATCAAGCTCAAGTAAAAATGAAGATCGATGATGAAGATCTTCCCATGGTAAATCATCAACAGACAAAAGTTCATGAATTTGCTCATCAGTATGAACAGGATCAGAAAATGTTGTTGAAGTTGAGGTTGATATCAAAAGTGATTCCCCATGGACCACATTCATTGTATCAGTTTTGGTTGAAAAAGAGTCAGAAAACGATTGTACAGCTTGATATGTAATTTCAAAGGGACTCAAAGGCATCGCGCTGCCAAATGAATCCACCTCAGAATCGGAAGGTACGATCCAAGGATCATCAAAAGTAATAGTGTTCGATGAAATCATATGAATAGTTGCAATAGAAGGCGATACATTAGGAGGAGGGAAGGAAAAAGTTCCTAGTAAACCAGAATCTTTAATCAAACCTACCCCAACATCCTTGTAAGGGATAGTTGTTTTATCGACATGCTGAATACTATCTGAAGAGGCTGGGTCGGATGAAAAATAAGTCAACTGGTCTATCGTAATCATCTTTCCATTATGAGGAAACTTGATAAGTCAAAAGACCAATGAAACAATAGTAGTCATAGCATAAGACCAATTGCGACCCAAGAGAAGGTTGTAATCTATAGGGGCATCAACCACTTCCATATCTAGAATTACAGTTTTGCCTTCAACCCCTATAGGTAAATCCTATATAATTCCAAAAGTATGGAACCCTTGGCCATCAAAAGCCTTTAGAATCATCAGAGACAGATTGAGTGTAGGAGAACCAAGTGATCTCCAACACTGGATCAACATAATACACGTAGAAGCTCCCTCATCAATCACAGTCCAAAAGCAAGGTCTATTTTTGACTAACACTGGAATCTGGAAAGCCATTTGATGAGGTAGGCAGGGTGTAATATTCTATAAATTGAAGATTATTGGGTTTGAATATTGAATATCAATATCTCCTATAGTAGAAAATAGTAATTTATGCTGTGCTGGGCATGATTGCAACACCTCCAAAGCCGACATTGCCGAAGGAGAAATAGTTAAATATTCAACAATGTTATAATTATGAGTAGCTCTCACATGTGGATTGAAAGCTGATTTCTGAAGTATACCTTTAGCAGGCAGTTTGATTACTAAGTCAGGGTTAGGTTTCTCGATCTGTAGCAGATCAGAACCAAGAGGAGTTGTAGTTGATGGGTTTGAATTAGAAGATTCTGCTTCTTTACCACCAACAGGATTTTCACTACCATAATCTTGTGATCGTGTCACAATCCTAACATGAGACATCATCATAATGGGTTCTTCTGAGGCATTTAAGGAGGAACCAATCATCTTACTATCTTGACTAGGAAAAGGATCCTTCAAGATAGCAGGCGTTTGAGAACCTTTGATGATTTTCGCAACCTCTGCTCGATGCGCGCAGTCTCTTGTAAAATGCTCCTCATCACAAACGAGACAAGGATAGTGAGGTTTACGTTTCTCATCGGTAGATTCATTTTTATCTATTTTCTCTTTTGAGCTTTGTTTATTTTTCTTCTTCCCTTTCTTTTTACCATCGGATTTTGATTTGGCCGTAGATGATTCTACGACATGGATATTGACAAGAATTTCAGCGGAAGAGTCTCCCGTCGGGGAATCTGGTAAAGTTATAATAGGAGAAGAATTTGTTGAAGATTTCTTCTTGCTTTTAGTACTAACTGAACCAATCATACCATTAGTGGCATGAGACCCTGAAGGAGCTGTAATTATTTGATTGTGTTTCAAAAGGTCAGGGATTTTTTCGTGTAACGTACCTGACTGCATATAGACAAGGTCAAGGTACTGAGCCTGAGAAATTACTTTCTCTTCAGAAAGAACTCCTACCTTAGCTACATCTTCAATGATTTTAGGTAATAATGATTTTACAAACCATTTTGCTAAAATTTGATCCGAAATAAAAACTTTGACCAAAAATCGTCTACGTCGCCATTCATGAATATGATCAGAAATATATGTGGACGTGGATTGTTTTAATGAAGTTAACAATTCTAAGCAATTGTCGTATCTGACAAGCAACTAAAAATGAGTTAAGAAAGAGGTGGCTAACTGACTAAAATTATAAAAAGAGCCTCTTGGTAACTCAATGTACCATTTGGCAGCAAGACCAATCAGAGTGCGTTGAAAAAGAAGTAAGCGAATTGAATCATCAATAATGGAATTAGATGCACACCAAAGGTGATAAGCCATCACATGATTTGATGGATCTTCTCCTGACTTACCCTCGAACTTTGGGATATCACTAAGCAACTTATTAGGCATTGGCAGCCAATATAGAAGATAGTAAATTAGATCACTCATAAGGCACAACAAATCAGGTAAATCCAAAGTTGCAATAAAAGGTAATTGACAGTTAGTGTCTCGAAAACCTTGGGTAACAAGAGCAGCCCTAGGAGGAGGATATCCAAGATAACCTGGAATTGGATTTGCATTTGGAATATTATAACCTCATGGGAAACTAGGATTAACCAGACCAAACTAGGGTTGTAGAGGCTGCTGATAAGTATAGCCAGGGTATGGTTGATACTGATAAGTTGGGTTTTGTACAGTAGGACTGAATTGATATTGTCCCTGGTATGGTTGATAAGTGAATTTTGGTTGACTTGTGACAACCGTACTTGGACCAGGCTATCCTATATGCATCTAGACTGAAGTCTGAATTGTAGGTCCTGACTATGGTAAAGAGGCTTGAGGAATTTTCACTGATGTAGGAATAGTAGAAACCGGAGCTACCAATACTCCAAAATTAGGTGGGGTAGATTGAACAGAAGTTGCAGCAGAGGCAAAGTTCGAGGTGAACTAGGCCCAGGATGATGAACTACACTAGGTGTAGAGGTTTGAACAGTAGGCTGGACATGTTGCTGGGTTGGACTAGAAACCAAAGGTTGTCCAGGTTGACTTGATAACTGCACATTAGGTTGCAAATTCTGTTGAGTTTGAGATGAATCCCACACCATGTTCATTCCGGGGTATGGGCCCATAAAAGGTTGAGCATATGAAGGGACATAACCGGGTTGAGCATAGGGCTGATAATTAAGTGGTACATTTCCAGCTCCTTGTGCAAATGGTTGACTAGAAGGTGGTTGGAAACCTTGAGTTGGGTACTGACCTTGAGGTTGATAACCTTGAGGCACGTACTAAAACTGGGGCTGACCTTGAGGTATATATTGAAACTAGGGTTGACCTTGAGGTATGTACTGAGTCTAGGGTTGACCTTGAGGTATGTACTGTCCTGAAGGTATGTACTATCCTTGAGGTTGCCCCCAGGAGGTAATTGAGTACCTTGAGGTTGCCACCCAAGCAGTAACTGACTACCTTGAGGTTGCCCTCTAGGCAGTAACTGACTACCTTGAGGTTGTGGATTTGGAATGGTACCAGACATCATAAGAATTTCTTCTATGCTCAACGGTTGAGTTCTATTATTACTAGTTGATATCTCATGTTCAATTGGTTGAGGAGATGCTCCTGAAAACATACTAGTGAGTGACTAATACCCTGAAGGAACAGAAGGACTGCCATATAAAAATTTTTCTAGTGTTTGGGAAAACATAGATGACCATCTCAACATATTCAAAGGAGGATAATAACATCTGGGTGTAGGATGAAAAGGAATTCGAGGTGGTGAAAAACCAAGTCCTAGGTTTTCTAAAAAAAATTGTCAATGATACATACCAAGCATCACACCTAAAAGGACTGTAGAAAATTGATTCACGCTCCCTAAGTTCTAAAGTTGGCTGATTTTCAGGGAGATTTATATCTTCATCCGGACTAAGAAGTTCTTCAATAGAAATGAGTCCAGAAGGAAGATTTTGGGTAATGATATTTCCTACCCTGGGTGAACCAGGACCATTAGAAGTTGGAGAAGCAAATCCTGAAGATGGAATAGCAGCAGGTTCAGTTTCAGGCTCATAAATTTCAGGTTTCTCAACTAATTCACTGGTAGGATATATACTAGCAGTAACTTCCGAAAATGAAATTGGTTCAGAAATATACTCTGTTGCTTGAACTTGATAATCAGGATGAACAATTAAGGAAGACTCTCTAGCTTCTGGTGACCCAACTCTGCTGTCACTAGGTGATAAAGAGCTCATAGCCCTTCAAGTTGGCTTGGTGTATACTCGGGAGGTTGCCCCAGAAGTCTACGAGATTGTCTTGGTAATTCAACCATGATTAAATATTTAATTACTCACACGCAAACAAAGAAAATTTCAATAAAACCACCTAAAGTCTCTAAAGAAACAAACAATTGAATCACACGCCTAAAAAATCTAAGAGTTCAAACCACACACAACCAGTAACTTCCCATACTAAAAACACTAGTTGGTGTTGAAATCCAACATCGTAGAATTTAATACAGAAAGGGCGGTTGGAATAGTTACCCCGAAAACTTGCTTAATGAAACAGACTGGCACGGGTTTCTTCAAAAAACCATCTTGAGTGAAGAGAACTCCCCAGAGAGTCCAAGTGAGTCTAGTCAACGTCTGCTCTAGGTACAGTGAGACCTTTCCTTCACCATCACCTTAGGAAACAATCTTAAGTTTATGGACACTAAGGTTACCAATAGCAACAAATACAACTGGGGGAACAGTCTATGATCCAATCTACGCACAAGGGCAGAGTAATAAAGCTCAATCCCCTTGAAGGCTCCTCGACATGATCAATCTGAGGTTTACCAACAAGTGACCCCAGGCTCCTCGACAATGGTTAATCCGAGGTTTACCATTTATAATACGTGCAAATCTTCTATCTTTCCCAATGAGACAGACTTGATTGTCTCAAAGGTTTGGACATGATCTCATGATTGGCTCCTTTAAGAGAAGCTTCCCAGATTATATCAATTACAATTAGATTTATTTCCTACCACAAGATAGCTACTTGTCTGTTTTAACTCTCTTGGAGAGTTAATTACTCCCTACTCTAAGATACTAGCCTAAGCTATATTGGTGATAAAAGCCCTAGAAATAAAAAAGATTGCTAGATCAATTTTAATTAAGTGTCAATTTTATAGGTTGTTCCTTAATTCAATAGGTATGGAAATGAAACTTTGATTGTGTGAAGACTCGACTCCAAAAACACTAAAAAATGCACCTAAAATGATAAAAAATTCATTTTTCTTTCAATGAATTTCGAGCTAAAAGAAAGAGTTCGAGAATGCAATTCTTTGAGAGACAAATCTTTCTTTGAACATGTAAATGAAAAGAAAATCTTTTTGTCTTTTTCAATAAGAATTCAAAACGAGACTACTAATCATGCTCACAATAAATTCCTTTCCTTCTTAACACTCAAAACTACAAAAAATAATTTCTTTCAAAAGAGATCTACAATTCCTAGAAAACATTCAAAACTACAAAACTAATCTTGAGATCTAAAAACTTCTTAAAACCTAATTGAAATAAAAGCTTCAACTCTTTTTGAGGAAGTTTTACTTAGTTGTTCAGTAAACTAAGGATTAATTCGTTCAAAATAACAAATCAATCAAAAAACATCCAGATATGTTTTCTTTTATAAAAATGAAATTCAAAACTTATAACCAAGTTCGTTCAAAGGTTTGCAAAGAGAAAACGAAATCTATTTCTCAGCAAGGAAAGATTTCACAAACCAATCAGACTCATCAAGAAGACAAAAAGACACCAGGGTAATCTAAGGTTTCTTAGGCTTCTAATCTTTAAATCACTATAGAGACCAAGTGAAAACCACTCCAGGCATTCAAAACTTCTAGAAAATCATCTAAAACAAAATACCAATGGAACTCATTCATAAGAGATTTTTGACAGAATCTATGCAGATCTGGGTAGACACTAAAAGTTGTAAATGAAACCTAAACTTAACTGGAAGAAAACATTTTAGGTTTTTTCAAAAATTTCAGATAGTCTGCAAGCTTCCAGTAGAACCAGATGTGGTACCACTCTGTGTCCTAAAGGAAAATTATGAAGATGCCCACACTATCTATAAAAAGAAAGTGCGGTCCTTTGAAAAGTTTGAAAAAATAAAAAATAATCCGGATCCTAAAAACTACCCAATCCCACACATAGCAAGAAAAACCAGAAACGAGAACAAATTTCTCAATTCAAAGACAAAGGAAAACTAAAGAACCAAATTCAGTTCTCCAGTAGAGTCACCAATTTGTTGGCCGGATAAATTGATCTTGTGGACAAGGCCGATCTCCCTAGTATCAAAAGATATCTAGCAACAAGCAGGACAAGCAAAGATATCTTTCTCTAAACATATATGATTCATAACAAAAACTACAAAGGTGTTTAGACCCTACCTTAAGTCCAATGCTAGTTTGTGGCAACCATTCTTCAATCATCCGGAAGAGTTTCCTTTTGAGAACTTGCAATCACAAACAAGCACACATCAAATAACACCTACATAGCTAATATAATAAATCATGTTCATTATGGTGATAAAGGAATCCATAAAATAAACCATAAAACATAGCTTATTGAGAAAAACAAACTTATTTGTAATAACTTTGAAATAGAAGAACCTTACAACCTTTTCAGCCTTGATGTTGTACAAGCTTTTCCCAGGGTCTAAAACAAGAATCCCCTTTACTTTGACAAGCCTCACACTCTTCCAAATGAGATCAAAAAGGTATGTAAACTCTCCTCACAAAATCTCAATTAGGAAGACTAAGTTCCAGCAGCATTTCACCTAAAAAATATTCAATTTTCAACCTCCTCAGTAACCAGCCCAATGCTTCATTTTATAGTGCAAAGGAAGAAGGTTACAGGTCCACCTATGA
The DNA here is from genome assembly GCA_000404065.3 of Pinus taeda. NCBI lineage: Eukaryota > Viridiplantae > Streptophyta > Pinopsida > Pinales > Pinaceae > Pinus > Pinus taeda. Next base: position 156,220 of record APFE031671421.1, on the reverse strand, counting down.
AGGGGTAAAGTCCTACTTCAAAGGGATAAGCTCCTCACATCAAGGGGTTAGCTCCTTAAGGTATGGGATGCATGAACCTTAAGGGAGCGAACTTGCCACCTCAAGATTCCTTCCAGAAGCTTCTAGAAATGACTCAAAGTGAGTTTTGAAGAATATACTTGTGCCTTTTTAAATTTTATAGGGGTTTTCACTCATAACATAGAGACAAAGTAGTCAAGTACGTAGGGAACACGACCATTAGGTGTGGGACTGTAGGTAATGCTAAGAGAAAGTGCGCAACCAGAGTTTTAGAGACTTTTGAGGGCTTTCTCTTACTTTCAAGGCTTGATATGAGGAACTGAGGCTTAAGACTTGAAAAGGAGGAAAGTATGAGTGATAATGGACTCACACAAGTTGTAGAATGCCAAGGTGACAATTTTTTGTGCAACACGTGCGCACATAGCTGTAGGGGTCCATGAACTTAGCTGTGGATTTCTACCTTAGGCCTCTGCGCATACATTTGTAGAGCTTCCTTCCTACACTAAGAATCTTCACTCTTAGCTCTCACAGACCTATTACATCAATGAATCCTACATGATCTACTAAATTGAACTACTAAGAGACTCTTTTAGGAGGACCATGGGTAGATCTCTAAAGCTGACATGACTTACACAAAAGAAGGGCAGAAACCCTTAATGACTCTTTACATATTCACACTCTGTGACCAAAAAATATGGAGACTTGACATTCTTTCATAGAAAATTTGGGCTTTCTACCCTAAAACTTAGGCTTTTGACCCCAAACTTGACTCTAGGGGAACCTATTCCCAATAGGCCCCCAACACAAACATGGTGACTCACCCTAAAGTCACTCTACTGGAACAAAGATATTTTCAGGAATACCTCCCAGCTCCACCTCTACCACTGCGACTTCGACGGTGCACTGTGTTAGCACCTACTTCACCTACTCGACCAAATGCTCCATCACTGGCCCCGCACTATCTGCCTGCATTTTTTGTTGTGTTTCTTGCAGACTAGCCAATTTTCCTTCAATGGTAGCTGTGAGCACATACACTTCATCTAGATAAGGATTCAATCGAACCTTCAGTACTGTCTCCTTATGCTGTGTTGTGTCCTTTATTCTTTAAGAACCTTTGCTTCCTGCAGCTTCGCTAACCTTTGTGTAATGGAGACGGTGCATGTCGTTGCTTTAACCTCATCATATCTCTGCTATAGCTCTTGCGACTTTATTTCTAGCCTCTATAAATTGGGATCCTCTTGTAGGCTGGTGACTACTTCGAGCAACTGCTCAAAGAGCGCAACGCAATCCTTCACTGTAGCATCTACAACTGCTACTACATCTTTGAAAACCATCGTGCATTGCTCTTTAACCTTTGGTGGAGTCGAAGATTGGGCCATCAAATCAAGCTCTGTAATTTTAAGATTTAGTTCAAACTGAACCTTAGCCAGCTTTGTTCTTGCTTCACGCACTCTGGCAGTGAGCTTTGGAATTCTCACATCCACTGGTGTATCTTCAGGAATATCCAACATTAGAATAGTCATGCATGCCTCAGCCACCACCTTGGTCACGTGCTCATTCTTTTCTGTGATGGCCTTAGGAAGATCAATGGAAAAATTCTTTTGTATTGCCATCTGAGCGTTGTTCACCTTCTTCTCACTGATAAAGTTTAGGGCAAACTGTTCCCGAGCCCGAAGTTTTGCAATCACACCATCTTGCAAGGTGTGAAGGGTTGCACTTGGAAGAACGACCAAATTTAGCCCAACCTTTTTGAGGGCACTGGTAGTGGCCTTGTTAGTTTCTACTTTTGTATTCAGTGCTCCATTCGGCAACACTATGTCCCAGGGATCCAGCATGTGCATCGTTTCTGCTACCTATAAAATTCCAGGCGCCAAACTAGTTGACACCGTGCTGCTTTTTTCCACACTAGTCTGTACTTGTGATGCCTAGATCTGTAACTCGCGTAGACCCATTTGAATGGCACCCAAGTCCTCTTTCTACTGCTTCTCAAACTACTGTAGCAGTTCCATAGTCGCACCACTCACCGTATCACCAATGTCATTCATATCACCTTTTTTCAAGGTGACGGGTCGAGGGACATTTTGTTGGCCTTGGACTTCTTTCATGGCCCTATTTTCACGTGCTCCCTGTTGCACTTAACCCTAAACATAGTAGTCTTCGGGTCTGTTCCTCCTTGTTTGGATCACTTCTCTTCCTCTTCTGTCTACAGGGAAGGAGATTTCTAACTCCTGTCGGAGTTCCGATCCTCCTCTTCTTCCTGCCCTTCTGTCTGCTTTTTGATAGCGTGCTCCACTTTGGCTTTGTCCTTATCCCCTCTCTTCCTCTTTTTGGTCAACTGTTCCATCTTTAGTCTGACCTCTTCCTTCTTATGTTTTGCTACAGACATGTTAGACCCAGCTGTCAAGTCTGAGGCCATGCACCACTCTGTTGGCCAACGGTCGAGGACCACTGTGATTGTATCATCTGATGGTAGGTATGGAAGGTCATACCACTTTTGATCAGGGTCCTTTCGTGTTCACATGGAGACACAGAGGAAGTTTGCCTTGAACTTCACATACCTTTCCAACTGTTTGAAGATAGTTAGTGATAACCATGATTTGCAGTTGATGGCATGTTGATACTCATCTCCATCAAGATCCAAAAAATATTGCTATCCTTAACCCTTTGGGGGTCCTTGGTGGCCTAGAACGAAGTGAACATCATTTCTTCTAGTAAATCTTGTGCGACCGGAGGAAACTGACTATGCTCTGGTAACTCCCATGCAACCAATAATATGGATAGTAGTAGCCATGCATAGTGAAATTTTTTTCTCTTATCCTGCGCCTCTCTACAGTTCACGAGGAACTCACTACATAGGTAACGTGCCTAGTTGAATTGTATGCCCTCCACACACTGGGCCGCTAATGATATGACTGGTGCTAACAATTCATCCGCGTGACACTTATAATTTTCCCAGCTAGGATCTAGGTGGCTACTTTGACCACGGGGTCAACTATACTAGAAATTGGGTTGTCGTGTAGCTTCTTAGCGAGATTAAATTTGTCCTTCATTTTCTCGGCGAGGTCGGGCTCACCTTTCTTTCCTCCAAATGCCATGGATGGATTTAATCCTGAATGCGGCAACTGAGTGATCCTATGGATCAACGTGTCAGTGATTGGTATTGGTTCTTCTAACTAGAGGCACCCTTCATGCACTAAGCATAGTAGCTGTTTGATAACTATCATGGTTATGGGAGAGTGGTTGTAATGTAGCACCCATAGCATGTTTATCAATCCTGCCTTGTCCACCACTTGTATCCACTTCCTTAACTCTAGCGTGGTCACACTAGAGTCCTTATAGAAGACATAATGCATGAATTGATCGGTCGCTAAGTGGGGAAAGCACTCTACATCGACCAATTCACAATCCTTTAGCTTTAAATGGGGGATGCATGCCAGGCGCAGTCCTTCAAATGTGATCTTGTCTAGAATTAATGATGTATGTAGTGTGACTTTGCTCTCATCAATGTCCTTTGGGACCTTTTCCTTGCCTTGGCATGGAGGAATGTATTCAGGCAGTTTAGAGATAGTGTTGGACCCTTCAACGTCAACGTCCTCTACCCCCATGTCAATGTCTTCCCCACCCATATTGATTTTTTGACTATATTATTCATGTTTTAGGTCAACTACCTTGCCTTTCTCTTATGCAGTGGGCTTTTCCTTCTGCTGGTGTTTTTTGGGTGATGCACGCATTGGTGGTGTCGCTTTCTGCTTATCTTTATTCATTTTTAGACCCTCTTTGGTCGGTGTAGGCCTCAACCTGGACAACCTTGGCGATTTAGGGACCTCTGTAGGTGCTTCGACACTTTTTATCTCTAGGCAACTTCCTTAGCTGCCATTGCTACCTCCGGGGTAGCTCCCTCAACTGCCATTGCTACCTCTAGAGCAACTCCTTTAGCTGCCATTGCTTCTTCAACACTCACAGTCTCTGCGGGTGCCAACATGATGCTAGTCAAAAACTCCTGCATTTCCTTCAACAACCTCTCAAACGCTAAACTCGCTATCAAAGCTTCAAATTTCTCATGGTTAATACGTGTCTGAGATCTCAAAACCTCAATTCTCACAATTCCAAGTGTTCTTCACTAGGCATCCATCTGTAATTTATAGGCATTTTCAAATTCAAATCCGACTGTCCCCTCAAAATTTGTTCATAAGTTATAGATTGGTGATAGATTTTCAAAGATATTTCCCTTAAGTTCTGACTTAAATGTCACTCTCCCACTCCATTTAGCCATTTTTTCATCTTCAAATCATGAACAATGACCATAACAATCACTTTCCAGCTACCCTATTCGGTCCCTTCTTCGATAGCGCAGTTCCCTACACATTTGTGTTGACACTATGACATTCCTTTGTTTTGCATAGTTTCCCAATCGCATAGCTCCAAAACCCAAGCAGTGTAGTTTATAGTCCCATGCCTCCTCTCAGCTACCTGGAGTGCTAAAAGTGTGCTTCCATCATGTAGTCATCTAGACAGATCACCAGTGTATGTCTTCAATCGGCTGCCATTCACCTTTCCTAGGAAGGGTTCTCCATTTAATTTTAGTAACTGAATTGCTCCACCATCACTAATTCCTTGATGACATATGGACCCTGCCAATGCATTCTAAATTTTCCTGGAAATTTATCAAACTTGCTATCATATAATAGAACTAAATCATTTGCCTTGAAGGTGCATAGTTTGATCTGTCGATCGTGCCATGCCTTTTCGCGGTCCCTTTGAACTTCTTGATGGAATCTAGCTAGAAATCTATCCTCTTCAAGCTCTGATAGTTGCACGAGCCTCTCCTCTAGGGCTTCACGATTCACCATTCATGTGAATGCCACTATGTGTAGACTAGGTACAATGTACTCCATCGGCATCACAACTTCTACTCCATAAACCAGCCTGAACAACGTTTGTCCAGTTAGATTCTTGCAAGTTGTTCCATAAGCCCATAGCACCACGGGTACGTGCACATCCTAGTCATTTATTTGAGCATTGCAAACCTTTGTTAGCGTGCTCTCCAATATTTTATTAAACACTTCCACTGTCACATTAGCCAGCAGATGATAAGGTGTACTTTTCTGATGGTAAACCTGAAAATCCTTTGTCAACGCGCTGATCGTTTCATTAAGAAAATGTGTATCACAATTGCTCATCAAAATCTTCAGACACCTAAACCTTGTTAGTACATACTCAAAAATTAACTTTGCTTATGTTGCACCTGTATATTCCTTCACAAGCTATGCCTCTACCCATCTAGTTAACTACTCAGTCGTGGTGATGATGTACCATGCACCCGTCTTCTTTGTTGAAAGTTGAATCGGTCCCACAAAGTTAATTTCCCACTTTTCGAATGGTTGTAACATCAACTATGGATTCAGAGGTAGCTCATCCCTCCATGATGGTCTACCACTCCTTTGACATGCATCACATGCCCTACAATATGCTTTTGAACCCTTATGCAAGGTCGACCACCACAACCTAGCGCGCATAATATTTTTGTTGTTGCTTTTCCTGCATAATGACCTCCCGTGGCTCTGCCATGAGCCTCAGTGAGGATGCTATTTCATTCAAACTCTGGCACATAACATCGCAATATTTCATCTGATCCCATTTTGTACAAGTGCCCTGCAATGATAAAAAAGTCTCCTGCATGCACCACCAGTTCCTTCTTCTGTTGACATGTATATCCTTCTGGAGATGCTCTTGTCATTAGGAAGTGTATAATATCTTCAAAGTGATTGTTCGTGATGCGCATTGAAAATATATGCACGTCAGTCATTCCTTCCTCCAAATTAGTAGGCTCTTCTTCAGTTGCAATGCACGACAAATGATCTTGTCCTGCATTCAATTGTCTTGGTTTCACAATGAATTCAAAATCATATTCCTGGAATATCAACAACAACCTACATATCTTCCCCCCCAAACACAGGCTTGTTGACCAAGTATTTCAATGCAAAATGGTCTGTATACATCTTAAAATGTTTGCCCAACAAATAATGCCTAAACTTGTAGAGTGCGTACACCATAGCTAATCCTTTGTGCTCTATCGTGGAATAATTTTTCTCAGCTTTGGATAGCTTCCTACTTGTGAACACTATAGGATGACCCAAGTCCCCTTCACCGACTTGTGTTAGTACTACTCCCAGCCCAATACATGACACGTCCACATGCACATGAAACCCCTTCTTCCAATCCGAGAAGACTAGGATTGGCGCGGTGACCATTTTCTCCTTTAGCACATCTAAGCTCTTCTAACATACTTCATTCCAACAGAACGTAACATCCTTCTTTAATAATTTTTCCATTGGCACAGTGATCTGTGCATAGCTCTTGATGAATTTCCTATAGTATCCCATATGCCCCACTGTTGCGCACAACTGTTTCACACTCCTTAGTGCCTCCAATTTGATTATGACCGTGATATTTGTAGGGTCTACCATCAAGCCTTGTCTACATACCACATGACCCAGTGAGATCCCAAAAGGAACACAAAACAAACATTTCTTCATATTGAGTGTGATTTGGTACCTCTGGTATGTATCTAGCATCAAGCGCAAACTTGCCACATGGGCTTTACCAATCCAAACACTGTCCAATCATCAAAGTATACCTCCAGAAATTTATGAATGAAGTCCTTGAACGCCGCAATGACTACGCGTGAAAAGATCGCCAGTGCATTCTTCAGCCCAAAAGGCATTATAGTGTACTGGAATCATCCCCACTCGATCACGAAGGTCATCTTACTTCTATCCTCGGGCCCAGTTTTGATTTGATAGTACCCAGAGAACCCATCAGTGAATGAATATGCATCTTGGCTACTTACATTATCCAGTACCTCATCGGTAAATGGAGTTGGGAAAGGATCATGCATGCAAGAATCATTTAACTTCCTGAGGTCTACACATATCCTTATTTCATCCTTCTACTTCTTCTCTTGGACTACCATTGGGCTTATCCAATCAGATGCTTCAACTGGCTTGATAATGGCTGCTGTGAGCATCTTATCTAACTCTAAGTAGACCTTTTCTTTATGCTTCAGATAGAGGCGCTAAGACATTTTCTTCACTAGCTTCACATCCGGTTTTAAATTAATCTTCATAACACCTAGGTTCCTTACTATCCCTTTTAAGTTTGAAAACTTTGTAGGGAAGAAATCGTAGTATTCGTGGAGTAATTCAATGACCTTGTCTATTGTTGCATCATCCTAGTAGTCTCCAATCGTTGCAAGTTTTGGCTCCGCTTTCGTACCAATGTTTACTTGTCTAGCTTCAAGTGGCGTGGTTATGTTGGGATTATCTATTTGTAGTCCTTCAACTTCACGTTGACCTTCAGTTTCTGGAATATTAATCTTCCTCGAATTCCTCATCTTCTTCTTCAACAATCACATTATAGCACTCAAGTGCATGGCTCAGCTGAGTGGTCCAATTAGGTTGAATTAGATCTAAAGGATCCCATAGTATCCTGAAGATCACTGCTTTGACCTCTTGTAGCACTTCATCAATACATTCAAATCCGTCCTCAAAGCTTAATGTAATTAAGAACCCTTGGTGCAAAATATCCCATTCTTCAGTGCCATGGTGGAGCTCCGTCTCCAAGTACCAATTCATCGGTATAACATCCAAGGTATGAAAAAATATATGGACCCACTCCAGCTGAGGCTTTGCTCCATACACTTCAGTCCATTTGGCCAAATGGTTGCGAAAATCATTTCTCCCATCATACTTTTCTGTTAGCCACACTTGTGGTTGACCAAAACACACTCTCATCATTTTTCTGTATATGTGCCAATCATCAAAACTGTCCTTGTGTGTGCCCCACCATCTCATAGTGGTAGCACGCAACGCCCAATCCAAGGCCTGGAAGTGATGTTTCTCTAGCACTTCTCTTTCAAATGCATCCAAAAAGTGATCAAAATCCGTTAAACCATCATAGTAAGGCATATTTCTTACCTCTAATGACACATAGTGCAACGACTTGGTCATCATATTACAACATAGTGTAAATAATTCATGCAATTGATTATGCTAGTGCTCCAATTCTTCATCTGAATCTGATGCGCTAGAACTCTTGCAGTCCCATGCAACATGTCCGTTTGCTATTAGATTCACCCAACATTGATCTTGTGTTGTTATCTTGTAAATCTGGTCCAAATCATCATCACTTTCATAATCGCGAACCAGTTCAGTATAGCGTGGTCCTTCTACAGGGTTCAGGGGCACTACTATAGGTAGTGATTTCTTCTCAAATATCATATTCCGTTTCTTTAGAATTATTACCCCATTCATGTCAGTGGCTCAATCGATCCCAAGGAGCACTGGGTAGGGATTGTTGTCATCCACAATCTCTACTACTTCAAAATAAGCTAGTGCACTTCTGCCTTCAATATCAATTGTTACCCCTTCCAACCTCCCCATTGGGATTATTTTCTACTGATTCGTCATCCTTAACTAAATTAGAGACCACTGTAGCACAGGTCTCCCCATTCTCTCCCATGTCTGTTTCCGTAGAACATTCACGTTTGACGCCAAATCTAAAATAACTTGATCCATCTCATATTTGCCTATCTACCCAGTAAGCCTCATCTCACGTTCTATTTTGGCCTTACGCCTGCAATTATTTATGACTATGCATGGTCTGTTAGTATCATTTTCATTCCCAACGCACCTATTGATAAGATCCTGCAGTCCCTTCACAGCCTTGCTATCGTGTAGCATTTTCATGTAGGTCTCCAAAAATGTGGTAATCATGGATGGGTCTATTTCTTCTGTCAGCTTCTCCTGACTCCCTGAGATAGAGGCCTTAGTGAATCTTTTCTTCGCTTCCATAAACATTTCTTTTGCAATTTCTAGGTCAAACCCAATCTCCTTTTCTGGCACTTTGCAGACCAACTCACCTTCTTCAGGCTACTTCCCCTTATCTTCACCAATTGTTGCCCCACTCCGCAGCACAATATTTACCTTAGGATCTTCCTCATGAGGCTCAACCCTCATCATTTGCAGGTTCTAAGTTGGCTACCAAGGCTGCACCCCCTTCTCGCGTATCTTAGCCAACAATATAGGGTAATCCTCAATTTCATGGTCAAATTGAGTATAATAGCATTATGACAGACATTTTGGATTCAGGCAGTCTCACGCGTAATGTCATGGTCCCCCACAATTGTAAAAAATAAGTTGCCCTTGACCTCTACCAAGTCCTCCTCCACCTCGGCCTCGTCTGTGCGCTTAATACTCACCTCGTGCTCCTCCAGCACCTTGGTCTAAAGGTCACATTTCTACCTGCACCATGCATGCAGGTGTTCTATCCATCATTAATTCGTAACTAAGACAATTGTGCTCATCATGACTCACTGATTGACAGAAGTTGCAAAAGAGCTTTTGCGGTGTCTGTACAAATTTTTGCAGCAAATGGAAATTATTTTTCACATGTTTCCTAGCTACTTGAAAAATAGAACACCATAGCACAGGCCTTGTACTTCACCCTGCTGCAGCTTCTAGTCTTAGAGGCATTAGTTCCCCTGTTGCAACATAATTTGTGAAAATTGGACAACGATCTTTGTCATGCCCCTGGCTTTTGCACTTTAGGCCCCAAGCTTCTTCACATGCCTTGGGCCGAGTTATTATATCTTTCTTTAGACTCTGCATTTTGAGGCAAAGGTTCCGCAACTATGCATGAATCTGTTGAACCCCCAAATTAGCATCTTGCATTGGCGTCTCCTGTAATCTCATCACCATTTCTAGAGCTTCCGCTTGGGTCCCAATCTTCTGTTGTGATAGCAGAACGCTTAGATGAGGCAGGAGTGAGGCCACAAACCATTCGCGGTGCTTCCCATCAGTCAGATTTGTGTTAGCCTCATAGATCGTGCACTTCAATATCTGATCCAAATCCCAGGGTGTCTCACTAGGCTTCATCATGATCTCTTTGAATCCCACAACCGATTGTGCCTTAGACTTAGGTCTACTAAATTCCTTATTCAGCACAATCTAGATATCTACCAACATGGACATTAGAATATCAGTGCAATATTTAATGTACCATGTTAGCACACGTTCCTACAAAGCACTAACCAATGTTGCCTTCTTAATTTGATCGTCAGTAATACTCTGAGCTTCCCATACAGTGTTTGCTATGAACCAAAATTGGTTTGGGTCCTCATTCCCCAAGCATTTGAACATGGGCACCTTAACTAAATCCACCATATTGAATGGTGGTGGAGGTGGTAGTGGTGTGGGCGAGGGTGTAAGCGGTGGAGGTGAAGATGGAGGTAGTGTGGGTAGATGAGGTATTCACAGGAACCCTTGTCTTATTAATTGAACAACTCTTTGTGGAGAAGCATGTGCTTCTCCCTCATCATCACCCAAAGGAAGTTCAATCAATGGGCTATATTTAGGGCCTTTTTTCCTCTATTCCTGAAATTCCTTCCACTTCACGTAGACTCAAACATCAAGGTCACTACATAACCAACGTTTCACACAATAAGATCTTAATCCAAGTATTTAAAGACCTTAAATACTTACCTCACCGTCCTTTAAATAAGTGTTGCTCTGCTTCATTGTAACTAATCAAAGTATCGACCGTGATCTCTGTCACAAATCCCCCTATGATATGATTGAGCCAATGATCGACAATGCGTGTGATCTTATCTTCAAAGGATTCTAATCTTTGCACTAACTGCGGGGTCTAGACAATCGAACCATCAAGCCTCCACCTCCCTTGGCCGTCTACCAACTTCGCAATCCACTCGTATAATTCAACTGGGAAGGAACATAAGAAGATTTCCTATATCTTTGTGTACAAATATCTCTCCAACCACTGCTCTTTCGTCAATAACAAATTCCTATTTTCCTGTGCCATGAATTCGTGAATCTTTCTATCCAACTAGTCTTAGATCTCTTTCTTAGTTGGATCCCAATGATGTGACATCACACATCTCATTATGCAGATCCTGGTTCCAGCAACAAAACCATGTTTTGGCTTGATGGGCCCTAATCTAGGTTTAGTGTTAGTCAACCAAGGAAATCCCTACTCCACTGGCCCTTTTGGCATCAATCCATAGAGCGCGGACTAAAGTATCACCTAAAGCAGTACAGGGGGATGCAGGAGCCAAGTTTATGCACCCTAAGATGGTAGCGATGTAACTTTTAGACCTTCACTCTTCCTTCAAACAGATCGATAAGCCCTAAAGGGCTTATCGATACACCTTTCTTAATCATCCTGGAGTCCTTCACGAACGTCTACGACTATCCTATGCGTACCCTAAATAGATAGATCAGGCACTTATGCACCTTTGTAATTACTCTTACTTCTGTATTTACTCAGATTATCTTAGTTTCATACAATATTAACATGTAATTATGATTATCTTCACGTAAACATATATCTTTGCTTGTGTTCATATAACAAAGAGAAACATATAGATTCATGCATCGGAATAGCATTAAAATAGAAACCCTATGTTCAAAGTAACATAATCGCATGTAATTAACATAAGTAAAATACACAAGTAATTCTAGAATACTTCTCTTTATTGATAATCTAGATTTTCAGTACAAACTATGACTATCCTGCCCACACAGCTACAGGGGTTCGTGCACTCAGCTACGGATTTCTACCTTAGGCCTCGATGCACATAGCTGCAGAGCCTCCTTCCTATGCTAAGACTATTCGCTCTTAGCTCTCACAGACCCGTTACATTAATGACTCCTCCATGATCTACTGAATTGAACTACTAAGAGACTTTTCCATGACTTCTTTTTATACAATCCCATGGTCCATGGACCATGGGTAGATCTCTAAAGCTAACATGACTTACACAAAAGAAGGGAGGAAACCCTTAATGACTCGTTATATCTTCGTGCTCTATGACCAAAAAATGCAGATACTTTACATTCTTTCATACAAAATTTGGGCTTTCTGCCTAAAACTTGGGCCTTTGACCCCAAACTTGACTCTAGGGGAACTTGTTCTTAATACTCATGTCTGACCATGATTTGCATGAGTCCTTCAAGTTATCAGTGAAGCTGCACTAGCAATATTGAAATCCCCACTATCAGAGCTCTGGGTACAACCTTGTTTCCATATGGTGGTGGCCTCAAACTTCCTCCTCTAGAAAAGGTGTGAGGTGCCTTCCCCATAAACCTTGGCTGTTGTGGAAAAATGGTTTTGTTTCCTCCCTTTAAGTCCAAGTGCTCTTCGACATAACGAGCATGTTCAACAACTTCTACAATTGAGGATGGTTTCCACATTCGCACCATTTCCCTAATCTTAGGGTTCAATCCATAAATCAAATGATCTGCTTGGCGCTAATTAGTATCCATGTAGGAGACATACTTGACCAATTCCATGAATCTAATATCATATTCCTCTACTGTGTAGTTTCCCTATACGAAAGCATATAAGGCTCCTACTTATTGTTCTTCATAATACGTTGGTAGGTACTTTTTCCTAAATCTCTCCTCGAATAACTCCCACGTAACTATGTATGGAGTGAGATGTAGTTGATGCTCTAAGTTACCCCTCCAATTCAGAGCACTATATCTAAATTGGAATATTTCTATTTTAGCTTTTGAATTGGAATTATGATCTCTTAGTGTGAAGCACCTTCTCATTCCTTCTAACCAAGCTTCTGCTCATTCGGTGGCACGACCTCCAAAAAAATATGAGAGCTTAATATTTTGGACCTCCCTTGTAATTTCCTCGATTGAGGTCCTCTATCAGAGTCTCTTGATCCCTCGAGATTTCCCAACCTTGATGGAGGACGTTCCATGTTTATGGGAAAACAATGTCTTTTCAATCGACTAGCCCTCTAGGTTTGGTAGCTACCCTAGAAACAATGGTTCAAAGTAATTCGACAATTTCTTCTATGCACAATAGATAAGAGAAGGATGAGAGGACCAACCTAGAACTTCTGCTTACTCCTTTGCTCGACCTTTCTCCCCCTTGACAGAGATTGCAACTCCTCTACGTGCTTATCCCACTTGAAGAGTACTTATAGAAACACAGTAGAAAAGAACCATCAAAGCATCTTGATCTATTGTAACATAAACAGTACAGAATCAGATGTATAATGAACATGCAATGGAATTCACAAATAATAACATTCACAAGTGCACAATTATATGGAAGAAAACTTGAAGAACTTTATTAAATAGAAGGGAGAATTACAACCCAGTTGTCTGATCCAGCATCATCCTCCCAACATCAACCCCTCTTCACCTCATGAAATAGCAAGATCACACCAACAATACAATGCTTTTGTCTCAAACACAAACTATCAACACTTCCTTGCAATTCACAATATTCTAGCCTCTAGATCTCTTAGATGAGGGATCCATTTATAGATGTGTGAAAGGGTGTGAGTCATCTCTGGGGTTTCGATTAGTTTCATTCCAATTGTTACAATTGGTTACACTTGGAGATTTCTTGGATCTCTTACTCATCCCTGGGTGAATCAAGAGAGGCAAGTGTCATAAGTGAAGTTTCTAGAAGATTCCATGAGAATCCACTAAGAAAACTGTCTTAGACATTTGTCCATCCTCACCCATCACACCCCATAGAAGACCTAATCAGTATGCATCACACCTGGCTAGTGTAGAAGTCAGTATGCATCACACCCTAATAGTGGAGCAGTCAATATAGTCTAGTTTAGGCCAATTATGGATGGTTTCTCAGGTGGAACTTCTGGGGAATGATGTAACCAGATGACCATGTTCTTTTAGGGTATAAGCAACTCTTTTAGGGGTTGAAGAGCCCTAGTTTATTGACATATAAGGTTGGGGTTGAAGTGCCCAAATATGTCTATAATAGTTTCCCCCTAAAGCATGAAGTCATAAATCTTGATGTCAGGTGAAATGATTTATCATGAGGATCGGAGGTTTCGAACTGGAAGGTGACCTGGATAAGATACAATACAATACATCATCATAATATAATTTTAATGATCTAGCTGAGGCAGGAATTCCCATGCTCAACTTTATAAATTCATTTCATGTACATAGATTAGATAGTCGTCTGATGATTCTTCAGATGTAGAGTCATCATTCTTGGCTCGAATGACCATCTATGCAGCTTCTTGTGTACATTTGATGTCTTTATATCTATGAATATATTGCAACCCGGATGGATGAAACTAGATCTAGGGTCCTCAAACTCATTCAATCTTTGCCCAATGTACAAGTCAATCCATGTGAAAAGATGTTCTGAAGTCGAAAATGGAAAGACATCGCCTGATTACCAGCCAATAATGTGAGCTGTTAACAGGCGTGAGAGGAGTCACCGATAATGATGATGACCCTCAAGGTACTATAGTACACTTCACGTGGTGTGAATTTATGATCCGATGTTGACCACCATGCGAATTATTTCGGTCGAGGGCCATTGATGTCAACCTGTTGCTGGAAGTGAGAAACTTGCCATTGAGGCATGCAAGCTTCAAAGCACTGAAAGGGGTGTTTCTAAGTCAACTTCTTGGATAAAGAGATGACGTTGACAAGACGTGACCCATCATAGGAGGGCCTTGATGTATCCGACATGTACGACACGAAACAAAGCAAATGATTTCTGGAGGTGAAAACGATTTGACAACACAAGGTTCAGGAATGGCGGTCATGAAAATGGAGGTTGAAGGTATTGCAGTGGATGAGGCATTAACTGGGTTTGTGGTTTCTCTACTAAATGACTTCTCTTGAACATGTCAACGACACTGAGATGGATTGGTAGCGTTAACCCCAAAAGATGGATGGTGTGAAAGACCAATGGTGAGATCACTGGTGAACGGAATAACCCAAACTGACTCAATAATGGGGATGGAGTGAAAGTGTCATGTCCAAGAGTGACCTGCTACCATAAATTTCTTCAATTTTCTTCCCTTTTTCCCCAGTCATTGCTGACCAGTACCTCTATATTTTTGTCAATCTTGAGGAGGATAACATATTCTTGTTTATAATTTTCCCTTCGGGCAAACTTGTCGCTATGTTTTAACGAGTATAGCGACATTGAAACTTGCTCTTGTCTAGAATGGACAAATTTGTTGCTATTGTTTTAATGAATTTAACGACAAGGATAACTTGGTCCTTTTCATGTCTAGAGAGTTTGAAAAGGGATGAAAAGGAAACTCTAGCAGTTCTTTTCATAACATATCCATTGAGTCTGAAAAAGGATAAAACAATACAAAAGGGATGACTTTTCTAATCACTTTAACGAGTTGAAAAAGACAAGCACTCGAACTTCTTCGTGAGATAATCCCTCGGGTCCAAAAAATATTAAAATGTACAAGAGGGATGGCACTTCCAATCACTTTAACGAGCTGGAAAGGCCAACTACTCAACAATCTTTTCATATTTAACGAGTCTAAAAAGGGTTTAAAGGAGACTCGTTTTGAGGAATGAGTGGTGTTTGGGGTAGCAACTGGTTCTGGGTAATCTTGGAACTTCTCGAAACATGGTGAATTCTGTGAAGAGGCTGGCTAACAAGACCACTCATCGCAACTGTTCCTCAAAAAGGATAAATAACCAAGTGGAAGCGTATGATCGACCAAAAGAATGGAGGTGATGGGAGGTACACAACCAAGGCTCAAAAGGCTGATAGCATGGCAATCACAAAGGTTAATTACTCCAGGTGGGTTCATTTTTTAACAAGCTTGAACCATGGGTGAACTATGCTCGGTGGTTGGTTTATTTTTTAACGCGCTTAAACAATGGGAGAACTATGCTCAGTTTTAGTTTTCTTTTTATGCAAGCTCTAAAATAAAAATCGAAAAAGAAATCGGAAAAAAAGAAAAAACTAAAGCTTGAAACAAAACTAAAACGATAGAAAATGACAAAGCTAAAAGCTAGAAAATGAAATTGAAAAAGGTTTGCATGCCCCTAGCATGATGAAAAGGAGAGTCTCTAGTAGCCATATGGAAACTTATGAGGTTTGGAAGGATGGTTTCGTTCGTAGAATAGACAAAACACTTCCTTGGCTTCATCTGCAGAATAAACGAAGGTGAATGACGTGTCAGACCAATCACATAACCTACAGGAAAACCATGTTAGGCAAGATGGTTTTGTCTGCAGAATAGACAAAACACTTCCTTGGATTCGTCCACAGAATAGATGAAGGTGAATGGTGTGTTAGACCAATCACATAACCTACAGATAAACTTATCTTTTCAACTAGGTTCGTCCACAGAAATATGGTGGTTCCCTCTAGGTCCTGCGTACTAGGTTGGTGACTGATGCAGCCTCAGAACATTTCACTGGGATTGCCAGCATCGAGGGAATGACAGATGTAGAGATGGGTTGATCTTATGGCCAGGCATGCTGGTCAGTCATATATTTCCTTCTCTGATGCCTTTTTCAAGTGGTTCAATCGTCAAGAGATGGTATTTGCAGAGTATCCATACGTCGGGATGGATTTCTGAGGCGACCCAGATTTGGTGTTACCAGCTGGTGAGCACTGGAGTGTTATAGGTAAAATAATTCGACCAAACCTTTGTTTATCAGTTTTATAATGTTTTTGTGTTTTCTTTTAATGTTAACAAGACTCCTCAAACTTATATGTGTGTGCAGATATCGGACCAGTGCGACCAGTGGTACACCCATGGGCAGCAGATGACACTCCAACAGGAGAGGTTGTAGGGAGGGCCGTCCTTTGGGATCTAGACATATCAGAGACCTTGGTAGTGCTACAGGATTAGATCAAGGGCCTCACTCTTGGTATTCAGGATGTCAGGATCGATGATTTACCTTTGAGGTTACAACGCCATACCACTGGCATGCTGAGTCGATGGACTAGGCTCCTACGCATGATCGCACAGGTGGTGACATGTTATCACCAACATCATTAGTCTAGGATGATTTTCTGCATTCATTTTGAGTTTCTTGGTCATATGACCGATTTTGTCTTGGACACAAAACATTTTGTAAAAACTATAAACAGCTATATATTTTTGATTGTCGGAGTTTTATTTTGGTTAATTTATGCAATACTGATGCAAATGTTGATGTAAAATGCTTTCTTTACAAATGTTGTAAATGTCTATCTAACACATAGTTTTATAATGAAACAATCAATGTGTTTAAGTTTCTGGAAATATGTTGATATTGAATGGAATCAAAATGTCTTTCCAAAATCCTGACTCTTACAAACATGCGATAAATAGTTGGGTTCCGAATAGAATAAACGCCAGTAAGCTATAGAATGACAAGTTGTGAATGTAGCCTAACAACAAATTGACATATGCCATGTGAAATGGCATCAGAGAGAAGTTCAATCAATGTGCTATACTGAACGATGTTGTTCGTTGATTGACCAATACATATCCCCCCTGAAACTCACTAACTCGCTATTTGGAGTGAAAATGGCACAAGCTGCAGAAGATAGGCTCTGCATACTACGACTAGCTCCATTAGAATACCCAACAAATGGTTCCAAAAAGTCTAACATCTGCAACAAATGCAAAGTGGATTACCTAACCAAAATGACAACTCTAGAAGAAAAATAAAAAATGCAATAAAAGAATATATACAAAGCTTACTATATTTAATCAAGAATAGTAACATTTAAGATACAACCCGTTTTGGGGCTGCGACAGTGGAATCCCATCATAATTGACCAGCTCATAGGCTCCTTTTGTCAATACTCGTTTAACAATGTAGGGGCCCATCCACAATGGTTTGAATTTACCTGCTCCTAATTTGTCCGAGTCCTGATTGTAAAGCAAGACCAGGTCACCTTCTGAGAAGACATGAGGCTTGAATTTTTTGTCATATTGCACCTTGACACATTTCTTATGTGCTTCATTAGCCAGTGTGACGTCACGACAGGTTTCATCCAAGTGGATTAGTTCCAAGAAATGAGCCTCTTCTTCCGAAGTTTCGGGAAGCAAATCAATTGCAAGCTTGAGGGACAAGATTTCACACTGAATTGGTAAGACAACTTACAAACCATACACCAATTGAAAGGGCGTGAATCCGATTGCATTTATCACTGAAGTTCTATATTCCCACAGAGATGAGTACAATATTAAATGCCAATTCCATTTGTGGACTCCAATCATTCTCTACAACATGCACTTAAGGACTTTGTTGATTGCTTCAACCTATCTGTTAGCTTGCAGATAATATGGAGTAGAACTATCGTGGGATAGTCCTAATTTGGCAGTCAATTTGATCATCATGTGATTGCGAAAATGTGACCCATGATTTGTGACTATAGCCTGTGGTACACCAAATCTAGAAACTACATGTTTAAAAAGGAAAAAAGCAGTCATTTTGCCATTGTTGTTTAATGTAGGCATCACCTCGGCCCATTTTGTAAAATAATTGATAGCGAATATAATATACTCATGCCCCTCGACCGAGGTGGGGTTACATGTCATGAAATCAATGCCCCATTTAGTGAATGGCCCAACAGTAACTACTATATGCAGTGGTGCAGGTGGTAATCTATTTTTGCAATCAAACATCTGACAAGCATGGAAACTTCTGACTGTAATTACACAATCTTTGAATATAGTGGGCCAGAAGTAACCAGCTCATAAGATCTTTTGTGCAGTAGCGTAACCAGATAGATTCCCCTCACAAGAACCTGAATGACAATCATTCAAAACATTTTTGGCCTCCTCATGCATGAGGCACCTTCGTAGAACTGTATCAGCACCATGCCGGTAAAGTGTATCACCAACAATTAGGTAATCCTTGGCTTGGTATCGAGCATGCCACTGTTTAGAGTGAGAGGTGTTAGGCCTAAGAGCTTGGGTCTGGAGATAGACCAGTATATCCCCATACGATGGATCGCTTGACGATATCAGAAACAGAGTCTCATCCATGATTGATGCTTTGGATGTCAAATTGTTGGATGATGAGGGAAGGTCACAAACTCTCCGCAAAGGCGAGAGATTTCTTTGATTTGGATTTGGTGAATTCCAGATCAAACTCTTTCAAAATGGCTATCAATTTGGAATATTTGCCTCCTAGTAATTGACGTGATAGAATGTAAGTCATAGGGTTGCAATCTAACACAATGGTAGTCTTGCGAAAGAGAACATAGTGTCGAAATCTCTGTACTACTTGAACAGTTGCTAAAGCCAACTTTTCAACATAAGAGTACTTTCTTTCTGTATCATTAAGATTGCGACTTAAATAATATATAGGATGTTCTGTTCCTTTAACTTCTTGCACTAAAACCATGGTGATGGTTGTATCTGCAGCAGCGAGATACAGGTTAAAGTCTTTTTGATCGTCAGGAGCATACATTAATGATGCTTTTATCAAGGAATCTTTTAAAGCATCAAAGGAAGCTTGCATGACCTGATCCCAATGGAAGGGTACTCCTTTTTTCAAAAGACATGTATAACCTCTAGCGAGTTTAGCATAATGTAGAATGAACCTCCTCAGAAAGTTAGCTTTCCCTTGGAGTCTTTGAATCTAAAGTAAATTTGAAGGTTGAGGCATGTTAAGGATTTCCTGAACCTTAAATGGGTCGAGTCGAATTCTATCCTTAGAAACTACGAAACCAAGTAATTGACCAAAACCAACACAAAACACACACTTGTGCGGATTGAGTCGTATCTTTTAGTGTCAGCAATGTAGAAATATGGCTCTCAAATGTTGCAGATGATCAATCCACTTTCGCGAATGAGCTGGTAGATTGTCAAGATATGGTTGAACGATGTGCTTAATGTCATGGAAGCATAATTCATTGCCTTCTGAAAAGTTTCCCCTGCGTTCTTCAAACTGAAAGGTAATTTATGATATGTGGAAAATCCATCCATGAATGAAAATATTTCACATCTGGCACATTCATCAATTATATGGTAGATGAAGGGTGTAGGATAGTTTTCCTTTGGACATGCTTGATTTACATCCCTATAATCGATGCACATTCTAATCATTCCTTGTTTTTTCATTACAAGAACAATATTGGATACCCAATCAGTGAGGGGAACAGGGTAAATGAAACCAGCATGCAAAAGTTTTTCAACTTCTGCTTTAATGGTAGTGGCTTTCTTCAGATGGATAGGTCGAAGCTATTGTCTTACTAGTTTGACATCTAGATACATCTTGATTTCAAGTTCAACGATTCTCGAGTCAATGCTTGGCATTTCTTCATACAACCATGCAAAGACATCTCTAAATTCGTGAAAGAGATGGTAGTAAATTTCCAATTTTGATGGAGAACAAGATTTGCCAACGTGAATATTCTCTACAACATTAGGTTTGGTTGAGATATTAATGGAAATAGTTTCTTCAATATTGGACAGATTTCACTCAGAATCTACTGTATTTACAATATTTAATAAAAAATAAAAAACTTAAGGGTGATTAAGGTCACTTGAATGATCTTCATTGTTATCTTGTGGGAACGATGGTGGTAATATCCCCACGACATCTCCTGTCATCATTGATTGGATGATTCCTTTGTCTGTAGAATGTATACGAGACCAAGGATCGGAAGAGGTACTATAATCTAAAGACCTATCTGTCTAAACATTTGTTGAGTGCTGCTTCGGGTTTGCTGCCCAGACCCAGAAAATTGATTACTACAAAGATTCTATGGGGCTTGGTAACAACACATCATGGTGATCCACACTATCAAAATGGTCAGAGTTCTTCCTTATCTCAAATGATGTAGAAGATATCATATGACATGTTTCCACTGTGGCCACTTCCATAAGACCAATTGGAGGCGGGAGGGAAAAAGTACCCATTAAGGAAGGGTCTTTTAGGAGACCTACTCTGACATTTTGAAGCGATTTAGAACTTCCATGGATCAATGGAATGCTTCCAATAGCTTGTGAACTATTAGGAGAAAAAGGCTAGTTGGTCAATGATTGTAATTCCACCTTGGAAGGGAAATGCAATCTTTCTAAAATATGTAGACATAACGACAGCCATAGCATAAATCCAGGACCTTCCTAGTAAGATATTGTAATCAAGGTTTCCATCAATAACCTCGACTTCGATTTATACTGCCTTGCCCCATAGTTCAACTTGCAAGTTACTTAAAATCCCATACAAAGTGTATGTTCTTCCATCGAATGATTTGAATGTCATTGATGATCGCGACAAGGTTGGTGAACCAAGAGTTTTCTAGTAACTCATTGACATGATACAGGTAGATGCCCCCTCGTCAATGATTGTTTGATGAACAATTTTATTGAGGGCTTTTGCCTGTATAAGGAAAGCGATTTGAGCCAGTAACTGAGGTGTATACCCTTTATGATTAAAGGCCATAAGATTGGAATTCGCTGGATCAATCCCACCTATTGTTGATAACAAAGCCTGCTTTTAGGAAGGGCAATTCTATAGTACCTCAATTGTCGGCATAGCAGATGGTGACTGAGCCAGATCCTCCACTATATTATAATTCTATGTAGCTCGAGCACGAGGATTAAATGTCGATTTATGTACTACTCCCTTTGGAAATTTTATAGTGAATTCAAGAATAATGGGTGGAACAACTTCTGGCAAAGTCGTTATCAAACTGCTAGGTTGATCTGTAGCTTGGCTGCTTGACGACTTTGGATTCCCATAATCCTTATTCCTTGTTGATATCATAGCATAATTTTGCTTTTTTGAGATGGATAACATAAGCACTTGGGATGTGGAAACATGATCGATAGCAACCAGATTAGTTTCTGGGTTCGAAAACGGATCAGTCAACACCGCTGAGGTACTTGAAGTCTTTAAAAATTTCTTAACCTTAGTTAGATGTGGAAAATCTCTTGTATAATGCTCCTCATTACATATCAAACATGGAGAATGAGGAGGAGGTTTATTTTTCCCAGTAGGGTTCTCAGAATTTTTTTTAGGAGTTGGATCTCCTATTTCCTCTTATTATTTTCCCCTTTCTTCTTGCCCCTTGGTTGCTTTGGATTCTTTCCTTTGTCAGATGACATGGCATTAATCTTCGAGGCAAGAGGTTTGTCATTTGCATTCTTATTAGAAATTGCAAGAGCTTTACCAGATGAAGCCTTTGTAGTTTGCGTGCTTGAGGCATAAATCACGCCATCATCGACATGAGAATCCCTATTCGATTTAGGAGGAGGTGGAACATAAATTTCTGGTATTTTGGTGTCAGGAAATTTGTTGTAGAGTGTACTGGAATGAGTAGAGATCAAGTCTAAATATTTGGAATGAGAAATGACTTGCTCTTCAGTGAAAACTCCTCCTTTCAGCACGTCCTCAGTGATAGATGGCAATAAGGACTTAATAAACCATTCAACTAAAAGCTGATCAGGAACATATGTCTTTACCATTCGACAACGACGTCGTCACTCATGAATATGATCAGATATGTGAGTGGTCGTGGTCTGTTTAAAGTTGGTAAGGAGTTCCGTTCCCATTTTGTACCTAATGGGTAATTGAAAGTGGGTTAGAAAATTAGTGGCAAGGGTGATGAAACTGTCAAACGAAGCTCTAGGCAATTCAATATGCCATTTTGCTGCCGGACCAGTTAGCATTCTCTAAAAAAGGTGAAGTCTAATCGAATCATCATTCGGGGTGTTAGATGAGCACCAAAAATGAAAAGTCATTACATGATTCGATGGATCTTCTCCTAGATTTCCATTGAATTTAGGAATATCGGAGGGAAGTTTATGAGGAATCCCTGGCCACCAAGTGGCATATGCAATTGGATCATTTGTTAGCCGGTTCAAATCTGGTAATTCTAGAGTTGCTACAAAAGGCAACTGTTGATTCAGGTTAGGTGAAGCATACCCAGGATAATATGTAATCGCCTGAGCAGTAGGTCTTTGCATACCAGCATAATGTATCTGATGCTGGTAACTTTGATAAGGTTGTTGGACATAACCAATATAGTGTGGTTGCTGATAACTGTTTTGAAAATGCGGCTGTCCATTACCTACAAAGCCTTGTTTCTCAGGTCCTCGGTAGGTTTGATATTGACCGAGCCCAAACTGAGGTTGGCTTTGATGGAATTACAGTTGTTGGTATTGTACCATCCATGGTTGTTGGAACATTTTCTGTTGCCCAATACTGGAAGCTTGACCAAGATGCGGAGTGATAATACCCATTTGAGCTTGAGTTATTCCAAGTAAGGAAGCACTAACCTGAGGTTGCGATTGAGCCATAGAGATAAGAGGCCATTTTATTGCAACTTGAGAGACTTGAGGTTGAGACACAACATGCGGTGCTTGTACTTGAGACACAGTCAAAATAGCGGGTGTAGTGGGAATATTCAACATAGGTTGGATCGGTTGCATTGAATATACAACCCTTGGTTGATGTGGCAGTATTGGTACCCAACCACTAGATGTAATTCCAGTTTGACCTGAATTTTGTTGTAAACTCTCATATGGTTGTTCTCCAGGAGAGGACAATGAAAAAGCATATTGCCCTCCATATGGTGGCAGTCCAGTGTTCAAAGGATATATCAGTCTTTGAAGACTGGTTTTCCCAAATAGATATCGGCATGTAGGATCAATTAACTGAGTTTCAACATAAGAAATACCAGATGGGAATCCAGATGAATAAATAGGAGCTGACCATGTTGTCAATGCAGCCTCTAAGTGGACTCCCACTAGTGATTGATAACTAGCTGGAACAGATGGTATACCAACAAACATCGTAGGAATGGCAGCTGGAAGTTCTACCATAGCTGTATGAAATGACACAGTCCTAGATGTTGATGGTTGCTCATACATGTTTAGTCTATCCAAAAGATTTCCTAGCGATTCGACAAGGACTTGCGATGAAGGATGATTACAAGAACTAAACTCAAGAGCAGAAGGATACAAATGAATCCTAGTTCCAAAATGTAACAGGGTACTGGATGGAGGATCCTCTACTATCTCCTCTATAGCAATCAAACCAGGTGGGAGAGATAGACCATTAGGTCAAATATTTATGGACCCGAAGAAGGTATAGCTTATGCAGTGACAATACTGGAGGGGTGACACCTTCTGAATTCTAGAACTCGACTTCTAGATGTTCAGGTAAGTGAACTTTAGTCTCTAGATCAACTCTAGATGGAGCTATTTCAGGTATAGAAGTGTCTACCGTTACACTAAGATCAGTTCTAATGTCCTCTTGTAACTGCGGAAATTCTTCTCTAAAGGTAGATGTACCAGAAATGATCGGAGTAACTGTAGTCTCTGACAATGTTGAAACAAAGTTTCAAATAAACTAGATGAATTGGATTGAATTAAATGAGACCATTTTTCCCAGAATGGCTTCGTTTCTAGAGTCAAAGACGGTTGACTCACTAGTCTCCACAAACAGTTTGGTTTTGTTACACAAAAAATTGTCACCATGACTTTCTACAGTTTGTGTGAGTCCATCAATACTCATACATACCTCCTTTGCAAGTCTTAAACCTCAGCTCTTCATGTCAAGCCTTGAAAATGGGAGAAAGACGTTAAAAATGTCTCAAATCCTAGTTTCGTACTTTCTCCTAGTATTGCCTGCGGTGCCGCACCTAATGGTCATGTTTCCTGCGAACCTGACCACTCTGTATATTGAGTGATGGGTGTGAACCCCTATAAAAGTTAAAAAGGCGTGAGTTCATTCTTAAAAAATTACCTTGGGTCACTTCTAGACACTTCTAGAAGGAATATTACGCTGGCAAGTCTGCTCCACCTTGGTTCATCCATTCCATAACTAAGGGATCTAACTCCATGATATGAGGTACTTATCCCATTAAAGGAGGAACTTATCCCTTCAGTGGTGGACCTGCAACTTCCTCCATTTGCACTATAAATTCATGCATTGGGCTGGTTGTAGGGGATGTTGAAAGCTGAAGATTCTTGAGGGTAAAAGCTGCTGAAAACTAGGCTTCCTTTTTGAGCTTGTGAGAGGAGAGATCACATACCTTTCATGTCATTTGGGAAGTGAGTGAGGCTTGTCAAAGTAGAGGAGACCCCTGCTGGACCCTATAAAGGACTTGTGCAACATCAAGCAAAGGTTGTAAAGTTCTTTTATTCATTAAGTTAATACAATCAAGTTTATTTTTCTCAATGAACTGTCTCTAATGGTTTGTTTTATGAGCTCCTTGATCTTTATAATGAACATGTTTTGTTATACGCAGGTATGCTTTGACGTGTGCTTGTTTGTATATGTAGGTTATTGAACGGGAACTGCTTGAAGTTGTTGGGATAAAACTGCCTCAAACAAGCGTTGGACCGAGGTAGGGTCTTTTACACTTCATAGTATTCATTAATGAATTGAAACATGTTTAGAGAGAAATAAGTTTACTTTTTTTCTTTGTTGCTAGATATCATTAGATACTAGGGAGATCGGTCTTGTCCGCAAGAACGATTTATCCGGCCAACAAATTGGCGACTCCGCTGGGGACTGGTTTGGTTTGGATTTTGTGTTGTATTTTCTTTGAGTTGAGAAACTTAAGTTTTTGTTTCTGATTTTGCTTCGATTGGTGTGATTTTGGGTACTGGTTAGATCCTGGTTGATTTTTTATTTTTTGAGATTTTGGAAGAGGACCACATCCTCTGCGTTTGTTACAGTGCGGACCTATCCGCACTGTTACAGTGTAACACAGAGTGGCACCACACCTGGTTTTGCTGGATGCTTGTGAACCCCTGTCAAAAATTTGAAAAACCTAAAATCCATATACCCAGTTAGGTTTAGTTCTTATCCATAGCTGTTAGTGTATGCCCAGCCTGCATTTGTCTTGACAAAAGTTCCTTTTGAGTTAGTTTTCATTGGCATTTTTGTTTGGAGTGATTTTCGACGAAGTTTTGTTTGATTGGATTGGGTTTTGCTTGGTATTTGTAGTAGCTCAGAGATCTAAAGCCTTAGAGCCTTAGATCACCCTGGTCTCTTTGGTTTTCTTGCTGAGTTTGACTGGCTTAGAATCTATCTATCAAGAGACTTAGATCCCATTTGTCTCTTTCGCAAAACTTTAATTGAACTTGATTAAAAGTTTTGAATTTCATTTTTTCTATTAAAATATAATTGGATGTTTTTGATTAGTTTGTTGAACTAAACAAATTGATCCTTAGTTAAGCTGAAACACTAAGTTGAATGTCCTCAAAAACATTTCAAGTGTCTTTTCAATCCATTTTTCGTTTAGATCTCAAAATTTGATCATAGTTTTGAGTTTTTCATAAAAATTATACAAGCTTGTTGAAAATTTGTTTTCGATAGTTTTTTAGACTTTTTCTAGAAATCTTAAAAGCTCTCTTAAGGGAATTGCTTATTCTTGTAGTTGTTGAGTGTCAAAAAGCAAAGGGATTTTCTTTGAGTATCATTAGTAGTCTTGTTTTACAAAGTTCTTTGGAAAAGACAAAAAGTTTCCTTTCAATTGTATGTTAAGAGAAAGATTTGATTTGCCAAGCATTGCATTTTTGACTCTTCCTTAGCTAGATATTCATTGAAAAGGAAAAGGAATCATTATAATCTTAGGTGCATTTTTAGTGTTTTGGAGTCAAGTCTTCATACCACAAAGTTTCATCTCCACACCCATTGACTTAAAGAACAAACAATAAAATTAACGCTTAATTAAAATCAATCTAGCAATCATTTTATTTTCTAGGACTCTTTTCACCAACATAGCTTAGGGTAGTATCTTGGAGTAGGTAGTAATTAACTCTCCAAGGTAGTTTAAACAAACAAGTAGTCGATCTTGCGGTAGGAAGAAAATCCAATTGTTACATCTATGCTCTGGGAAAGCTCCTCTTAAAGGAGAAGCATGAGATCATATCCGAACTAGTGTGGGAATCAATCCTTCCTCATTGGGAGCGATTGAAGATATTCACGTATTAGAAACGGTAAACCTCGGATTAAACATTATCGAGGAGCCTGGGATCATTTGTTGGTAAACCTTGGATTATGTCAAGGAGCCTTCAAGGGGATTGAGCTTGTTACTCTGCCCTTGCGTGCGTATCAGATCGTACACTGTTCCCCAGGTATATTTGTTTCCGTTGGTGACAGTGACCATAATATTTAGGATTCTTTCCTAGGTGACAGTGGAGGGAAGATCCCACTGTACCTGGAGTAGACGGTGACTAGACTCACTTGGACTCTCTGGGGGGGTTATCTTCACTCGAGACGGTTATAGTGGAGAAACTTGTACCAGTCTGTTTCATTAAGCAGGTTGTTGGGGTAACTGTTCTAACCGCCATTTCTGTATTGAACTCTGTGACGTTGGATTTCATCACCAACTAGTGTTTTCAATCCGGAAAGATATTGTTTATGTGTGGTTTGATCTCCTAGATTTGTCAGGCGTGTGCTTCAAATTGCTTGGTTCTTTAGGGACTTTAGGTGTTTTTCTTAGATTTTTCTTTGTTTTCGTGTGAAGTAATTAGATTAATCGTGGCTGAATTACCGAGACAATCCCATCGACTTTGGGGGCAACCTCCCGAATTTACACCAAGTCAGCTAGAAGGGCTACGAGTCCTTGTCACACCTAGTGAAAGTAGGGTTGGGTCACCGGAGGCCGGAGAGTCTTCGTTGATTGTACATGCTAAGTATATAGTGCAAGAAATAAAACATATTTCTGAACCGATTTCATTTTCTGAAGTTACTGGTAGTATCACTCCTAATAGCTCGGTGGCCAAAAAACCTGAAATCTCTGAGCCTGAAACTGAAATTTCTGCTACTCCATCTTCAGGATTTGCTTCTCCTATTTCTAGGGGTCCTAGTTCACCAAGAGTAGAAAATATCATCACCGAGAATCTTCCTTCTGGACTCATTTCCATTGAAGAAATTGTAAGCTCAAGTTTGGACGAAGGTATAAGCATCCCTGAAAATCAACCGACTATTGAACTTAGGGAGCGTGAATCTATTTTCTTCAGTCCCATTAGGGGTGACACTTGGTATATTTCGTTGACCAATTTCTTAGAAAATCCAGGTCTCGCATCTTCACCACCTCGATTTCCTTTTCATCCAACACCCAGAGGTTATTATCTTCCCTTGAATATGTCGAGACAGTCATCCTTGTTTACTCAGACGCCAGAAACCTTTTTACATGGTGGTCCTTCTGTTCCTCCTGGGTATCATTTTGTATCTGGTACCTTTTCAGGAGCTTCTCCTCAACCCATCAATTATGCTGTATCTCCTGGTCATAACGGAACTAAACCATTAAGTGTTGAAGAGATTCTTATGATGTTTGGTACTACTCCTAATCCGCAACCTCAAGGTAGTTCAATACTGTTTGGGGGGCAGCCGCAAGGTACTCCAATACCACCTAGGGGGCAACCCCAAGGCAGTCCATTACCACCTGGGGGGCAACCTCAAGGACAATATGTTCCTACGGGATAGTATGGTCCTCAAGATCAACCCCAGTGCCAATATTTACCTCAAGGCCAACCCCAGTATCAATATACACCTCAAGGTCAATACTAGCCTCAAGGTCAGTACCAACCGCAAGGTCAGTACCAACTACAAGGTCACTACCAACCCCAAGGTCAGTATCAACCTCAGGGTCAATATCAACCTCAAGGTTTTCAACCACCTTCACGTCAATAATTTGTTCAAGGACCTGGAAATGTACCATATAATTATCAATATTACACTCAACCTGGTTTTGGTCCTTAATACATTCAACTTGTTATGGGTCCATACCCCGGAATGAACGTGGTGTGGGATCCACAGACTCTGCAACCCAGTGCACAGTTGTCATCTCAATCTGGACAGTCTTTTGTTTCTGGTTCACCCCAACAACCTGTCTAGCCTACTACTCAAGTTGCTACACCTGGGACAGTTCCATAGCCTGGGCCTAGTTCACCACGAACTCCGTCCCAAACGTCCACTGCAACTGCTGCAACTTCTATTCAATCCACTCCACCTATTTTTGGAGTATTAGCGACTCCCGTTTCTACTGCTCCTGTATCAACTCCTCAGGCCTCTTTACCCCAGTCTAGACCTACAATCCAGACTCTGGTTTCTATGCCTGTAGGTCAACCTAGGCCTAGTATGGTTGTTATAAGTCAACCACAATTTACTTATCAACTGTACTAGGGGCAGTACCAATA